>VDFB02322189.1:0-19105 GCA_007258455.2 Sequoia sempervirens
ATTCACATAAAATGGACTTAATGAGGCCTTGATTCAAGTGTTGTGAGGTATTTTATGCATCCACACTAGGTCTTGGACCCTTGCAAATTGAATAACATGATTTTAACGGTGTCTTGTAAAGGTGTTGTAAAGTGTTGTAGGATACTTTCACACTTTTTTTAAACTCAATAAACCTATTTAACCCTAATTCAACATTATAAAATATATTTAAATACATTATCACATCAATCTAGAAGGCTTATAAAATAAACTTAAATTTGTTAATCTAGAGTAGTAATGTGTCTTACACATTGACATTGGATGTTGTGCCTTTCTAGGCTATGTGGACCTCATTTTAGTGTTGTAAAGTGTATCTAATCACACTTGAACATTGATTTCTATGTCCCAAGCCCTATTTGACATTTACATCATCACTAATAGGCCCCTATTACCCCATATGATACATCCTAAGGCATAATATGATGAAATACTTGACATAGTCATCATATAAACTTGATTTTCTTACTTCTTGGCATTCCAACTAGCAAAAATGACCCATATGGGACCCATTCACCATTAGTGGAAAATTAGTCCCATCTAGGTGGGACCCATTCACCACTACATTTGAACCATTTTCAGGGTTTGAGAGGGAAAAATTAGGTTTTAAGTTTAATTTTTCTCCATGTCGGCCTTGGGGGTCTAATTTATAGGAAAATAAGGTGAATTTCCTATAAATACAACCTTCTAAACTCTAATTCATAATAAAAAAACTTCATTCATCATATATCTTTCATCTCAAGTTAAGAAACTTAGGGTTTTATCATTGCAAGACATCAATTTAGTTTCCAAAGACATTGAAAGGTAGATTCTACTTGTTTTGTTGCAGACTTTCAAGATCAATCATCATGTCAATTTAATATATTCCATTGTTGCATGTTCCATTCCATTCTTTCATCATTTTGGTTTAATTACCTAAATGGGGTTTGACTAAGGAAAACCCCCATGCCCTAATATTCACCATTTCTTCTTCTCTTCTTGTGTGAACATTTACAGATTTAGGTCCCTTGAAAGCTTAGAAATCATTGAAGATCAAGTTGAAAGGTTACTAAAGTCTTCTCCTCATTCAAAAAAGTCAAAATATCAACAAAAACTCATTTTTAGACCCATAAATCAAAGTTTTAGAAGCAGACACCTATGGAAATTCAAAGTGCAGATCGAACACTCCAAAATCCACTTTTGAAAATTCAGAAATTCAAAAGTGGACTCATTCACCATGGGTGGAAAATGAATCCCATTTCTAGGTCATTTTTTTATTTTCTACATTTTATGACACCCTTTTGATAGAAACAATTTTTGGATCAGTTTACCAAAATTGGGACTGATTCGCCGAGAATGGAAAATGAATCCCTCTAAGCCTAAAAATCAGTATCATCAGTGTTTCAGAAAAAAATTTGCAAACTCCTTCAACCTTTTAGGTGCACACTTCAAGTTTCATTCATTTTTGTTTGGCTTTGCATTTGTTTCTAGTGCATTTTTACATTACATAATGTGTTTTCAAACATCACTTGTTTCTTAGGTTTTGCATTCATATTTGATAAATTTCATAGCTTAATTGCACTTATTTTATTAAATTTAGTCTAATTAACATCATACACATACTAATTTGACTGAACCCCCTAGCATTTTTGGCCCTACCTCTCTCCTTTTAGGTGAAAAACCCTAGAAGAGCAAGAGAAGTGCATTGGTGCCAAAAATCTATGGTTCAATTTAATAATGCAAAAATAAAGATTCATAAGTTTAGCTTACGTGAAATAAAGTAAAGGTGACTTAATTAATTAATCAATATGAATAAAGTAATCAAGTAAACCTATTACTCTAACATGCCCCCTTAAGATGAACTTAGGGAGAAGCTAAGAAACTAAGGAAAAAATGTATAAAAGAAAAGATAGGTCCTAACAACTAGGCCAGATGAGGTACCCATGTACAAATGCAAAATATCTCACAAGAGAAAAGGAGAAAACCTCATGGGAAAAACTCCTCTCCAAAAAAGAGAAATACAAATGAAGGACTAAGAAGCCTCCAACCAAGAAGAAATTGTCCCAAAAGATAGAAAAAAAGGATGAACATGGAAAACACCATTGAAGGATGAAGAATCTGCAAAAACTTTCATAGAATGACTACTAAAATGCTAAAAATAGGAATGCAAGAGTGTCCATTTGGTAAGTGCTCCATCTCATCAAAATGCATGGGTAACCAGTCGCTACATCTGCCTAGTAGATAGGAAGAAAAATTGTATACATGGCTCACTCAAATGCAAAACCAAAGAAGAATTAACACCAACAATAGAAGCCCCCTCATAATGTTGACAAGGGAGGGTTATGACAGGTACACTGAAATTAAATTCCTAAAAATAGTGCATGAAGAGGAACCAAAAACATCTAAAGGTGTAGTCATGAAAGTACAAGTAGATATAAAGGATGTGAAAACAAAAGTCACATATGCATGAGAAAGGTATGAAGGCAAAACAAAGGCAAACATCAACCCCCATGGAACTTTATATCATAGTGTGAGTACAACAAGACACAAAGTGATGTGCAAGAATCCCAATAATACACATAAAAAGTTGAGGCACTTTATTTCAGTGCATCTATAGATGATAAATACATGCAATGTGAGCCCATAAAGTCCAAAAAAGACTATAGCTAAGAAGAAGGATTTCTAGAAAAAGCCAAATATCAAATATGGAAACCACCTGCAACACTAGCAAAGGAGATATGAATTTTATTGAAAATGAAAGGGACTTAAGAAAAAATCTTAGAAAATACCCACACCACTGGAAAGTAATCTAAATCCTCTTTCTGAGGATATCTCATTTGCCCGATTTTGACATGGGAAAATGTTATGGCCTCCGAAAGAAAATAGCTCCCAAAGTGCAAAAAACATAGTATGTTGCATTAAATTTGATGGCCAAATGGCTATCACAGCAAAATTGCAAGCCTAAAATTGATGGCCAAATGGCCATCGACACTTTTTTACAATTTTCCTTATTGAATTTAAAAAAAAAAACAATAAAAAATTACAATAATTTTTTATAATTTGTTTTTTTAAAATGCATATTTGGGTGGGGGGGCATGTGGGCCCACTCTCACCACTCCCAATGTGAGGTGTGGTACACATGCATAGGGGTACCTACCCTATGGATTTTTTAAAAACCAAAAAAAACATTGTAAAAGTTTTTAAATTTTTTTAAAGCTTTTAAACATAATTTTTTTTTACAATTAAAAAATTTGCTATTTTTTTCTAGAAAAAAAAATTAATTTTTCTTTTTTAAAATGAAAAATTTTACCTCGTAATGTGTAATGGCCATAAGGGGTTGTGCTGAACAAAAAAAATTGCCCCCGAGGTCAACCCGCTAGATTTCAATGATTTCACAATCAATCTTAGGGTTTTTGGTTGCTGCATGCAATGGTGAGGGTCCGGTTTGGGCTCAAAATGCCCCAAAATTAGGCACCTCTTGATTTGGCAAAAATCACTTTATTCAAAACCCTCACAGATCTGATAAACAAAAGATGAATTTGACAAAACAAAAGTCAATCTGGACTATTTCAACATCTATGGATTCAATGGAAAAGTTTGATTTGACCTTGGATGTACTAAAAATTACTTCAAGGAAAGATGTCACAAAAAAGGAATAAGAAGCTTGTAGATTTGGGGCTTTGATACCATGTAGAAGTTGAAAATTCCAACCTCGCATATCCCAATGAACACCTACAAGCAAATAACCTATCACCAAAGGAGATCAAGAAGCACAAGAATGGTGCTCTACAAACATGAAGCAAAAATGAATTACCTGAGAAGTTAATAATTACAAAGAGATCAATCCTTAAGAAAGGAGATAAAAAAACTAAAGTGAGAACCCTAAGAAGAGGATTAAATTAGAATGTGACAAGGGTCAAGATCATAGTGAATGAGACAACATGACTAATTTAATAATGCAAAAATAAAGATTCCTAAGTTTAGCTTAAGTGAAATAAAGTAAATGTGACTTAATTAATTAATCAATATGATTAAATTAATCAAGTAAAGAACCTATTACTCTAATAGAGAGAACCATTTGAAACCTTGTATTATTAAAATATGACCACTCACATCTCATAACTAAAATAACACCACAATAACCATAAAACTCAATATCATTTCCAACTCAAAAATAATCTAAAATTTCAACATTACACACATAACTCAAATAAAATAGGAAAACACCCTTTTTGTATACCAATTTGAAAGAGAAAATTCTATGGATTTATACAAACATGAAATAGTAAAAATGAAAGGAAGGAGGACTTATATCTCTACACTATTTAGGAAGATTAAGCCTTCCCAAGAACTTTAAAACCAACCATGTAACCATGCCAAAATATCATTTATTTTTTCCCCAAAAAGTACAAGAATAAAAAAGAAAAAAAAATAGTTCCTCAAAATCTCTCTCCTAGAACAACCAAGTACCAAAAAATCCAAAAGAAAAGAACCCTTCCTTTGTTTTTTGAAAGGATAGATATAAGGATTCAAGATTTGAATCCTTGAATGAGGGAGTGAAACTTGTCACTCTCTCAATCATCCCCTTAAGCACATGTCACTCTCTCATCCATCCCCTTAAGAACATCTCCCCACAAGTGCTCACACATGTGTCAAAATTTTGGGGATATGGAGAGAAAAGGAGTGTACTCCACTCCAACAAGAGATCTAAAAGCTCATTAAGAGATGGGAGGTGTACCATTACACTCCAAATTGAAAGTATCTTATCATTAATGAGATTTTCAATGACAAACACTCCTCTTCCTAAAATCTCCAAAATATGTCACCCTTTTTAATGGATAATTAAGAAGGGACATATCTTGGATATACTCTAGGATATGGATTTACATTGACCTCCAACCCATAGGTACTTACCCTAGAGACCTAAAAAACATGGTTACACTATAAAATAATCTTTTTAATACCTTTTAAACACCATTTAAATAATAAATCCGAAATTTAATCCTAATTGAGACTCCCATACCTTAATTCCACTTACACAACCTAATAACATGACTTCACAATTAATGTGTGTCTAGGGAAAAGTGCCAACCATTTTGTGTAGTTAGAATATATTACAAGAAAGGAAAAAAATAAATTAAACCAATAAATTTTAGTGAACTTACCTTGTATAGAAAATGAGAATCTAGTTGTAGTTCTCCAACATAAAAATGTGTTGTAACATGTATAGTGAGCAAAAGTTGACTATAATTATGTGTTTTGATTGTCTATTTTATTTGGT
Source organism: Sequoia sempervirens (assembly GCA_007258455.2). Taxonomy (NCBI): domain Eukaryota; kingdom Viridiplantae; phylum Streptophyta; class Pinopsida; order Cupressales; family Cupressaceae; genus Sequoia; species Sequoia sempervirens. The sequence goes on from VDFB02322189.1 coordinate 5,297, forward strand.
TTGTGATAGTGGATTGAATTTATCATCATTAAATTTTTGAATTGGGTCTATAACTATGGGATTTTTTAAAGTTTTCATCTAATTATTATCCACAAGAAAATGAGTTAGTAAAGTGTACTAACAAGAACTTGTTGACGATTATTCACAAGTTGCTAGATGAAAATCCTAAAGATTGGCCCACCCAACTTAAGTTTATCCTCTCAGCATATCATACCTACAAGAAAGTTACCATAAGGACCTCTCCTTATCACTTGGTCTATGGTCTAGAGGACATTTTCCCTATATAGAAGAAAACCTCCACATTGCAATCCATTAATGAATTTTGCATTGTTAAGGATAAGTTGGAGTCTCACTTAACTTAGATCCTCCTTCTAGAAGAAAAACAAGATGTTGTACTATTGAAATTTTTGTAAAGACCAAGGATTGGGTAAGTGATGGTTTGATCGATGTGCCCAAGTTAAGTCATTTTGTATATTTGATTTGTTTCTTTACTAGGATAGATCTCATAAGAAAAAGAGTGAACATGGAAAGTTCAATAAATTATGACATAGTCCATTTCAAATTTCAAATATTAACTAGGAAAATACTTATTGTCTAAAGACTCTCATAGGAGATGGCATCCCTCTACCTATTAATGGGCAAGTATCTTAAGCATACTTTCAAGCTTGAGATATTTATCAACTCATTAATATATATGTCACCCTTTTTAATGGATAATTAAGAAGGAACATATCTTGGATATACTCTAGGATATGGATTTACATTGACCTCCAACCCATAGGTACTTACCCTAGAGACCTAAAAAACATGGTTACACTATAAAATAATCTTTTTAATACCTTTTAAACACCATTTAAATAATAAATCCGAAATTTAATCCTAATTGAGACTCCCATACCTTAATTCCACTTACACAACCTAATAACATGACTTCACAATTAATGTGTGTCTAGGGAAAAGTGCCAACCATTTTGTGTAGTTAGAATATATTACAAGAAAGCAAAAAAATAAATTAAACCAATAAATTTTAGTGAACTTACCTTGTATAGAAAATGAGAATCTAGTTGTAGTTCTCCAACATAAAAATGTGTTGTAACATGTATAGTGAGCAAAATTTGACTATAATTATGTGTTTTGATTGTCTATTTAATTTGGTTTGTGATAGTGGATTCAATTTATCATCATTAAATTTTTGAATTGGGTCTATAACTATGGGATTTTTTAAAGTTTTCATCTAATTATTATCCACAAGAAAATGAGCTAGTAAAGTGTACTAACAAGAACTTGTTGACAATTATTCACAAGTTGCTAGATGAAAATCCTAAAGATTGGCCCACCCAACTTAAGTTTATCCTCTGAGCATATCATACCTACAAGAAAGTTACCATAAGGACCTCTCCTTATCACTTGGTCTATGGTCTAGAGGACATTTTCCCTATATAGAAGAAAACCTCCACATTGCAATCCATTAATGAATTTTGCATTGTTAAGGATAAGTTGGAGTCTCACTTAACTTAGATCCTCCTTCTAGAAGAAAAACAAGATGTTGTACTATTGAAATTTTTGTAAAGACCAAGGATTGGGTAAGTGATGGTTTGATCAATGTTCCCAAGTTAAGTCATTTTGTATATTTGATTTGTTTCTTTACTAGGATAGATCTCATAAGAAAAAGAGTGAACATGGAAAGTTCAATAAATTATGACATAGTCCATTTCAAATTTCAAATATTAACTAGGAAAATACTTATTGTCTAAAGACTCTCATAGGAGATGGCATCCCTCTACCTATTAATGGGCAGTATCTTAAGCATGCTTTCAAGCTTGAGATATTTATCAACTCATTATCTTATATAGTTAGATTAGTATTTTACATTTCTTTTGTTGTCTTTAGTCCTCATTTTCTTTTTGAGGTGCTTTCTTGCAGGAAATTAGATTTCTTTGAGGATTTAATATAGTATACTTCTTTGTTAAACAATGATTCATAATCTTTTGCATGGTTGAGTCATAATATTTTGAATTTGTAAAGGGATTTTTGAAGGATTAACCCATTAGAAATAGAGACCCTCATTTTATAACATTTAAATTTACACATCATGAATAAAACTTTTAAATAGACACTTCATGAATATTAGTTTCAAATAAGTGTACCAACCTGAAGATGTGTGGATATTTGAGGAATGTGTAGAGCAGGTTTGTTGATACTCTCTAGTATTTAGAGGATATTAGCATACGATAATAAGTGAGATTGATGCTAGCTACTTTCCCTCTTGTGAAATCATTCAAATTTGATAATTGAATAGAAATATTTTGGTTGTTGTGTTTCAAATTTGGATTTGTTTGGGAATGTTTCGATCATTTGAATCTGTAGTTGTCATTTATGTATAATTTGTATGTTGAAATGACTAAATTAAGTATTATAGTTGATTTGATGTTTATTAGGGGATCCTTACACCATTTATTGTTTGTGCAAGTACCTATAGTGAATGGAGTTAATATAAGTACATGTGCAAGGAATTGTAGGAGTATGTGCATTTGATAGCCCATAAACTTGATAGGAGCTTCTCATAATGACAAATCAAGCACCAATAACTGTCCATATAGATGTGTGAATATAATATGTAATGAGTCTAACACCCTTCACAAGTGGGAGTATTTGTAAACATTAAATATTATTAAAAATTATAAAAATTGGGTATTTAGGAGCAACTTGTTGTATATTGCAAATGTAATTGTATGTGTAGTTGACTACATATATTAGTTAGCTATACATTCACATGTGAAAATATAATGGTCTTTTTGTCAAATGTTATTAGACTTTTTGAAGTTTTTTTAGTGGTGAAAATCCAAAAGTTATTTAGAAGGTAAGATGTGCAAGAAGTAAATGGTTACTAGAATATAGATGATAACTAAATCCCTTCCCTTATATAAAGGTGTGTGTGTTTGATAACAAGTGAAAGTAAAAAAATGAACATGTAACTTCACAAAAAATTATATGATCTATCAATATATAATTATATTAAAATATTCTCTTAAAACCAAGATAAAATTAAATTAAAAATACCTTAGATGCTCAAACATTATCTAACTTCTAGCTTTAAAGAAAAAAGAATGACGCAACACTTTCATAGGACCATCCCCGCATAAAAAATAAGTCAACTATAGGCCTATATCTTGGAAGTTGGAGGTGAGGCTGAGAGCCCATGATATTAAATTCAATTGCCCCATTAATTTGATATAGATGGAATCGAAAAAGAAGTTGAAATAGTTTTTTATTTTATTTTTATACAAAAGAAGTGTCCTCGAGACCCAGCCCAGCGGCCAGGAAGTTGAAATTGTTAATTGTAGTAGGTTTTCATTTTTTACTTTTGATTCCTTCCAACGTTTGCGCTACAATGACGTGGGTGGAACGAAACTTCATCGTGCCAAGAGATTTGTGCACTTCTATGAACGCCATTGATATATAGCTTTCTGGATTGAATCTCCGCCTTTCACGTTCGAAGATTTGGGTAACTTCAGTGGATGCCTAGGTTGAATCTCCGCCTTTCACGTTCGGAAATTTGGGGAACTTCAGTGAGTGCCAATAAAAATGTTTTAGGTTAATGTTTAGTTGACTTTGGTTTGCCATAGTGAATTACACGCCCACGTGCTAATGAATTTAGTCGAGGTTCACGTCCACTCTGTTACAGTATAAAAATGTTTAAACATAATTTCAAGTTGACTTGGATTTGTCGACTTACAAGACACACCCACGTTGTAATTTAGGCTAACATCGACTTCGTTACAGTACCCATGTTTCTGTATTGGAATTCCTTTGATCAGAATGGAGTTCACTGTTGGAATTTCCTCTGCTTAAATGAACGCCTTTAGCTGTCCTCATCATTGCCATTCCTTTCGTATGAATGGGACAACTTCAAATGTTGTGGTCTTTTGAATGGATTGTTGAAATGCTCTAATATAATACACAATTGTCAAATTTCCCGGTAAAAATATTGCACGGGAGGGACGGTGCACATGCATGCACTCAAAGCTCTTTGGAATGACCAAGGGCCTGACAAATTTGGATATTTGAGCCACCTTAATCAACGCCTGCTATTATGTGGACCAAGTGGCAGAGGGACCTCTATTTAATACCTCCCACATACCACGGTGCTGCGTTGCCTGAAGTGAACGTACACAGAACTTTCATGCGTTCAACACTTCCCATTATAATGGTCGCCTTTTGGCTGTGCTCCTCGTTGCCAAATGCGAATCCAGTCGTATGAAGTGAGGACTTCATTCTTTCATCCCCTTGTTTCATTTGCTAACAGCCGGTGAGTTGTATAATAGACATAAGTCCAAATCAAATCCAGAAAATGGCCGCAGGCGCAAGGAAATTGCAGAATCCGCCGGTCGCAGTCTTTGAACTCTTTGATAAAATGCTCACAAATGAGGAAAACTTGCTAGATTCCCATCTCAACGAAATAATAGAGGCTATTGATTATCTTTTATTCCAAGCGAAAGAGAATACAGTATGAATCAGTCTATTTTCCATGATTTTCTGTCTGAATCTTCTTTATTATTTGCATTTCTTAAGCAATGCATTACAGCATTTCTTCTGTTGTTGCAGGAGAGAGAGTCGAAGACTAATGGCGAAGAAACGGATCTGAAATTCTCAGGAAAATGGAGAAAGATGATGAAAAAAGTTAGCAAGAAGGTGCAAACAATCTAAATATGTTTTCTTGAAGTTATCTATAAAACATTTCCTTTTTCATACAATGTATTAATAGTTTCTAGTAGTTTCTAAGAATAATTATTGAGATCGATGGTGAGCTTCCTACTCTCATTGCATCTCCATTTCTATCCACTAGTCATCCTCCACAATTATTTCAGAGCTTAACATAGTGTTTAATCTGGCCGTAGTGTTAATTATAGCAGATTTCTCTACGATTATACGTAAATCATGTTGTAAGTGCTTGGTAACCTTAATTTGTATGCACTTAGTGCTTATAGTTCACATATTATTCAATCAAATCTATTCTTAAAGGAAGCGGTAACATTCGCTAAGCAGCTTATTTATGTCCTTGTGTACTGGCATTTGTCGTTTGGATAGCCACAGAAGGCTCTTTATTAAATAGATCATTCGAAACCAATTTTGATTTCTTACTGTCTGTGATTTATTTGACAGATGTCGAAGTTTTGTGAAAATAATATTGACACAGCTGCAAGGTCCTCAAAACTATTGGAGAATGCCATTGGGCAGCAGTTGGTTTCGTATTGGTGGCCTCAGTTTTGAAAAAGTTCGGTACAGTTAAACGTAACGGGGAAGAGTGCCTGAAACTACTCAAGTCCATGAATGATTTAGCGAAAATAGTGTTGGATCTTCGGCCTCTTCCTCACGAAACACCAAATACGCGGGCCAAAATAAAGGAATCTATTCATACGATACTCAAAGGAGCAATGTCGTGTTCAAAAATGATGGAAACGGGCAGGTACTTGATTGATTTACTTCGGCTTTCTTGGACTTTTAAAATTGTTTCTGGTCAATTGAAGTGTTTATAAAGTATTCTCTAAGTTCTTCTTCTAATTCTCCATTTTTGGAGCTGTGGTTGAGAAAATATATACTATATATATTATTATAGTTGGTAAATCACTTTGATAGGTTTTGTGGTACACAGACTACTAAGAACTCAGTTATTTCAAACGTGGGTTTTGGTTTGTCCAGTTGAAGTTTTACTATGATAGGTAGGAACTCTGGAGGCAGTCTTTCAGATTAAGAACTACGATTCTCCACTCAAACTAAAATAAAAAATGCAGTGTTTTAACTATAACTGTCTAACGTTCGATATTTAAAGGAAATATGACAAACTAATAAATGGATGAATTTGCTCGAGAAGCATTGTTTTAAAACAGGTTGCTTGTCTGATTTAAAAATACCAACTAGACTGCCTTCTAAATCTAAAACCAGAGAGTAGTCATAAATCGCAAACCTTATTCCTATTCAACTTGAAGGTCAATTCCATGATGCTTCAATATAAAGGTTTAGTCTTCTCCTAAATAAAAAACGTCCCATTGTCAAACAGGACAAGGACAATTCTATATGACATTTAGCATGCATAAATCATGACACTTAGAATATAATTCTTAATATACATGCATAACTTTTACAATTGACAGTTTATTTACCACATTTAATTTTGGGAAAATGCAAATATAAATTAATAGTTACTTAGAACTCTTAAGTTTTTAATGAAATTATACTTTATTACAATTATGTTATTAACAATTTGTTATTTCAGATTTTTTTTTTAATATAATTTTATTTATAATAAATTGAGATCTAATGTGTCTTTATATTTTATTTGGAAAATGTATTTTGAAGTGTGGTGAATTCTGAAGCGGATAAAGAAGAGCTTTTAGATATTCGCCGAGAAATTGAGGAGTTGCGTAGTACACTACATGTACATATTAGTGTATGTATTTTTAAATGGCTCTGCGATAACGGAAAGGAATTTGAAGGTATTTTTTCTTGTTTTACTATTCCTATACAAGATACTAGAATTCCTTTTCATGTTGCACTCAATCACAATTTCTTGTAATGCTAAATAAATTAGAAAATTTGTTTTATTTGGAAATGCTATTACTAACTCACTAATAGAAAATACTGATTAACAAAAAAATAGTGTATGAGTGGAATATATATATATATATATATATATATACATATATATATATATATATATATATATATATATACATATATATATACATATATACATATATATATATATACATGTATATATATATATATATATATATATATATATATATATATATATATATTTCTATTACCTTTTTGTCTAGTTTGTGATAATACCATCATATATTTATATGACTACAAATGACACTTTTTTATGAATAATGGGGGCCACAAATATATTGTTTCTTACACCTAGTATGCTTATCACTTATCCCTATCTATATACATTCAATCCTAGTACAACTGAGTTGACCACCTAATTTTCATCATTTATCCAATCCAATCCAATTGAAGAATAATTCAGCTTGGTTGCTTTATTCAAATAATAACTATGAGTGTGATTTTTCCCTCATTGCCACAATCTTGATCCTTGTATTTATAAAATGAGAACCAAATGTTTAACCCATGAACCCATCTTACATATTGGACCAAGATAAACATTACACAAATCTTTACCATGTGAAGTTACATTTGTTTATAAAAATATATTTATTCCATTCAATTCTAATAATGCTTCAACTAAAGAAATCATAGAGGAATATAAAAAGACAACCATTACGCTTACCATCACTAGAATCTATATTGAATATTTAAGTCAAGCTAATAATTTAATCATAGTCATCCTAGTCCATATTAATCACTTGGTAATTATTCTATACCTTATGTGTGTGCATTTGAATCTTTCCATTTTGTTATGGTATTTTTAAATACCACCAACTTAAAAGAAAAACCCTAAGACCTTGGTAGAGAATATTTTTGACTAGAAGTCCACTTTTCATGAAATTCATTAGGTACAACATAGAGATCATCAAAAGTCAAATTGCCAAGTACATAGAAAGTTTATAGATACAAAATGGGCATGTGTTTGTGAAGGGAATCCAATTTAAATAGGAATAAATTATTTTAAATTTGATTTGAATAAATGAATTCTTGGATCATGTATAGATTTTCAGGTGCTTTAACCTCACCATCTTCATCAATTAGCATTCAATTAATCCCCTATATTTTTCTTACACCTAGTATGCTCATCACTTATCCCTATGAGTATGTACATGTAATCCTAGTCCAACTGAGTTGACCATGTAATTTTTATCATTTATCTAGTCCAATTTAACTAAAGAATAATTCAACTTGGTTGTTTGATTCAAGATTTATATTACTATGATTATGATTTTTCCCTCATTTCCACAATATTGTTCCTTGTATTTATAAAATGAGAACTAACTATTTAACCCATGTACCCATTTTACAGCTTGGATGAAGATAAACATTGCATAGATCTTTACAATGTGGAGTTACATTTGTTTATAAAAATATATTTATTCCATTCAATTCTGATAATGCTTCAATCAAAGAAATCATAGATGAATATAACAAGACAGTCATTATTCTTACCATCATTAGAGTTTATATTGAACATTTAAATCAAGTGAATAATTTAATCATACTCATCCTAGCCCATGTTAATCACCTAGCAATTATTCTAGAATTAATATACGTGTTTGAATCTTTCTATTTTGTTATGGTATTTTTAAATACCACAAACTTGAAAGAAAAAACCTAAGAGCTTGGTATAGAATATTGTTGTCTAGAAGTCCATTTTTTGTGTAATTCATAAGGTGGAACATATAGATCATCAAAGGTCAAATTTATATGTACATACCAAATTTATAAGCACAAAATGGACACAAATTTGTGAAGACAATCTAATTCAAAGATGAAAGGAATATTATGTTTTTGACCCACATACATGACTACCTAAACCATCTATATTTTTTTAGGTGCTTTGACCTCACCATCTTCATCAAGTAATATTCAACTTTAATTACATATTTAAATTTTCTTTCTTTATCAATAATTTATTCATAATTGTTACAACTTATTAAATTGCTATAGATAAATATTAGTTTTGTACAATATATCTTAAAATGTTATTAATTAGATTGATTACTTCATTTATTGATCTATATTATCAACATTCTACAATATAATAGTCATCGACTAAAAATATAATATTAATATGATATGAGAGCCTTATTAATAGCCTAACTTTTGAGGGCGAATAAAAGCATGAGCTGAGTTGGGAAGACGAATCATTTCACAGTAACAAAGTTGCTCGAGGTTCGTAAACTTCCGATCTGATGTGGAGACGGTGCGTCCATATCACAGAGCTGTTGGCGGATATTAATTTCTACCACCGAAAACATTAAAGGCAGAAGCTTCTACCATCTTCCACCGACCATCTCTTCGCTGTCATTCACCGACCACCAAAAACATGTGCAATTTTTCTAGCTCCATGCGAAGTAGTTTCTAGATCTTCCAGATCTCTCCAAAGACCTCTATAAATAGAGGCAATTGTAATCGTTTTCATTCAGGCAATGCAATTAAAGTTTTATATATTTCTTGCCTCAATTTATGTTTATCATTTCTTTGCCTCTGCCCACCTCCTACAAGTGGTATCAGAGCAAGATGAAGATCTTGGGTGTCAAGCTTATCAGAAGCAGATCTGGAATGCCATTGCAAGAAAGAAGAAGATGCCGCTGCAAGAGATCGTTGTTGCCAGAGAAGGAGCAGTCAAGACAAAGGTGTCTCTCATGAGATCGTTGGCAGTCCCAATGTAAAGATAAGAGATTTCAAGTTGCCTGCAGAAGATTGGAGAAGAGTTGATGAAGCATCAGAAAAGGTGAGCGCTGGTCTGAAACTGCTGTAGCAGTTGCTTGAAGCTGCCAAAGTCTGAAGATCGCTTTCTGTGATGGAGCTGCTTTCTTTGAGCTACATAGGCTGTGAGGTTCTCAGAAGAGTGCAGGTGAGAGCAGAGAAAGGATCGTGGGCTTCAAACTGTCAGAGGATTGGGAGCACATGTTTCTGAAGCTGCAGAAGTGTTTGAAGTTGGAGAGGATCGCTGCAAAAAAGGTGTGGATCGCCAAGCTGCAGCTGTGGAGAAACTACCAGTGCTAGATGTGGTTGGAGATCACAGGCTAAAGGAGCTGCTGTCCCTTAGCAGAGGGAATCACATTTGAATTAGAGATTGTGGAAGAGTCGATGCAAGGAGAAGCAACCGCCATTTGGAGCATTAAAGATTGAAAGGAGCTCACAGCTTGACTAAGGATGTTGCAGATCTAAGAGAACAGTAAATTGCAAATTGTGAAATAAAGGATGCTGAAAGGAGATCGAATCACTGCCAGATTGCAGCCAATGAAATCAAAATGAGGAGCCAGAGCAAAGCGTAAAGCTGGCGATTTCTATAATCGAAGGTGAATTTGATGAGGAAATCATGTCACCATTTGTGACAGACGTCAAAAGGAAAAGGAGGAGATCCTATCACCATTTGTGACAGACGTCAGGCAAGATTTTGGAGGTGATCCTTTCACCATTTGTGACAGATGTCAAGAGCTATGTTAAGAGGAGATCCTGTCACTATTTGTGACAGATGAAAGCTTTTAAGAGGTTTTGAAAAATGTGGGCATCACGTAAGGAATTGGCAGTTTGAAAACATCATCGAATTGGCATCAAGGAGTTGTATAGATCGGAGCAAATTTCTGTCAAAGTTTGTGAGTCTAGCCCAGCTCCGCAGAGCTGAGAAAGTAGTGAAAAGCAGCAGATAAAATAAAATAGTGTTTGTGTTTGTATGAGCTAAAGCTCAGATGATGAAAGACAATGATGTAATTAGTGGTAGAAATTAGGGGGGACTGTTGGCGGATATTAATTTCTACCACCGAAAACATTAAAGGCAGAAGCTTCTACCATCTTCCACCGACCATCTCTTCGCTGTCATTCACCGACACCAAAAACATGTGCAAGTTTTCTAGCTCCATGTGAAGTAGTTTCTAGATCTTCCAGATCTCTCCAAAGACCTCTATAAATAGAGGCAATTGTAACCGTTTTCATTCAGGCAATGCAATTAAACTTTTATATCTTTCTTTGCCTCTGCCCACCTCCTACAAGACCTATTGTAAGCATCTGTATGCTTTCGTGGAGCCACAAAGCGTTATGGCTCGTCAAAGGAAAATATTTGGTCTTTCCGAATGATTCGAGGATTTCTTATAACATCAAGAAGTATGCATTCAAAGATGACGTTCGAATGAAAGATACCTTGCAGTGCGTTCCTGAGCAGGAAGATTTGAAGATATGAGGAGGTTAAATCTCTCATCTCGCTAGAACGTTGACAAAGACTTTTCAAACCCACAACTTTTATATTATTTTTTGGGCACAGGCCAGGCGAATTCAACATTGAGTATATAGCCATAATAAACTTCAATAGTGTAGAGAAAGCAATGAGCCAAGGATTCGAGGTATTGCTGCCACACTATTTGAGACTTTAGTTACTAGTTTTTCTATATTCAGTTCATAGTTTGAAGCTTCATATTCAATTCATTCGTGGGCCATCTACTCTAGTGATAAATAGAAAACATCGATTCTCTTGATAAGAAGAATTTTACTGTCCCGTATGCAGATTTTCTTCAAATAATAATAATGCCATTTTTAGAATTTTACAGTGCCATGTTTTGTGGGTTTTTTTTTTCAGGGGGTGGGGGGACGGGGGTGAAATCACATATTAAAAGAGAGAGTTCTCGAATAAAAACAAATTGTATTGCTCAATGTTTTTGTTCTAACTCTCACAGATGTCAGGTTTTAAATGTTATGTTAATTTGTCTAAAAGGAAATCGTTAATGTAATGTCTTTCAAATTGTAACAAATTTTTATCGAAATATTTGTTACGGTGTGTCTAATGAAGTTTCAAGCATGTCTATAAATATTTTTTTATTCTAGCTCTAATAAATGTTGGGATTCAATTGTTTTTGTCAATTTCAAGTTCAATGGAGTGTGTGGACATTGAAGAAATCCAAACATTGTTTTTGTTTGATTCTCAAAGTTGATTGGAAAAAAATTGGCATCAGGGAAATTCACTGCCAGTAATTCAGTGCAAGAAAATTCATTGCTATGACAAATTCATCGCAAGGAAAATTCACCACCAACAATTCATGGCCCAAAATTTACATTAACATTTTTAATATATATTTTTAAGATTTTAAATTTCTTTAAGTAAAAGAATAATGGAGTTCAGTATTCTGTTATTTCAAAGTCTTTGGAAATATATATTAAAAATATTAATGCAATGAATTTTCGGCGGTGGTGAATTTTCCATGGGAATTGTTGGTGGTGGATTTTTCATGCAGTGAATTTTTCATGATGGTGAATTTTCTTGCAGTGAATTGTTGGGCAGTGAATTTTCTACGGTGAATTGTTGGTGGTAAATTTTCCTTGAACCAAAAAAATTATAGTATGTGGAATCACAAAATACTCACCATTTGTCAGTATCATGATCTTTATCAAATTGTTTTGAATAAGGAAGCGTGATCTAAAGATTATTCAGAAGAATATGGCAAAAGACAAAAGAAAGCTTTAATGTTTCGGAATTAAGATATATGTTATTTGCCTTTTGCATATGAAGGAACTTAATGATCAACTAGGAACCATTGTAAAGCTAGTGGATGATTAAAATATGATTACGTTGATAATTCACAATTTTCTAGCATCATTTGATTCCCTTGTTGAGTCCTTCCACCTGATTGTAAATAGTCAAGAAGTTGATTTTAAGAATTTTTCATCGCCTCTTTTAGATAAATAAGAAAGGAGAGAATTGTTAGGAGTAGCAAATTCAAATAGAGTTGGTATTATAATGATGGTGCTCTCCTACTACTCCTGCGCTCTTGCCCATTCAAACGATGGCTTTCCGCTCAGTGTATCTATGTCTCCTACGTGCGATTTGGTGGTTTATTTGGTGCCCCCTACTCCTGGTAGTCCGTTGGTTTCTCTACCTCCGCTGCGGGATGTGTCTCCTATTTCAGTTGGGTCTCCCCTGTGGTGGAGGGGTCTGTTCCTTTGGCTGTGCGCTGTCCTCTTTCTACTTTTGTGTCGGGTTTTGCTTCTCCATGTTCTGCTCAAGATGTATCTATTGCTACTTCTGGCCAGGTTGTGGGTGGGATCCCTTACCTAGCTATTTTGTTGATACTGTGAAGACTGCTAATAATGTGGTGATAGGATCTACCGTTGATAAGGGTATGAAAATACAACTGCCTCTCCCCTGTGCTAATGCTGCCCCTGTAATTTCCCTAGGGCAGGAAGTGAATAGTTATGTTGACATCTTCTCCAACAAGGGTTTGATCTGCAGATTCTGTTGATTGTGTCCTCTTCTTGACCTCTATCATTTGATGTCGAAGCATTGGATAACTTTGGTGGAGGGTAAGATAGAGATTCACCCTTCTACCAGAGATATTTTTGTAGCCTATTTTTATTCTATTGAGGGTAGACAAGTTATTTTAGATAATGATAATTATGAATGAGAGTCTCTTCCTCTTCTAATTCAGAATTAGGATCCTTCCTTTAACCCTTTGAAGGAATTCATTGATAGACTACTTGTTTGGGTGATATTTCCTTGTCTCACCTTATAGTTTTGATATTCCTTTATTTATGAGGCCATTGATAATGGTCTTGGTGGATTCTTGAAAGTAGATCTTGCTTCTAAGAACTTTATCCACATTTTTTTTTCTTGTATCTCTGCAGAGGCTGATTTGTCAAAAGTGTTACCTGGTCAGGTTGTGCTACAGGTTAATGGCTAGTCTTGGTCATAGCTTTTGGATTATGAGATAATTCCTTTTCATTATAGGTTTTATTTTTCTATTTGACACCTGGTGTATGATTTCCCTCATGTTACTCATAGCGTATCTTCTTCAACTTGGTGGAAATATTCTCTTACTAATCATTTTTCACTATACCTTAGGATTCTATTGCTGATAGTGAGGATTTAGAGAATCATTAATTACCTATCGAGTCTCCTTTTCGTCTTTCTCAGTTTGACAAATAATCTAGTGGCTCCAAACTCTATTTCTACTCTTATTCCCGATGCTCTGTGGTAGGATAATATCGCTTCTTTTCCACCTTGTTATTTTTTTTTTGGTATTGTTCCCTTTTTTTTTTTGGTATTGTTCCATTAGTTAGTCACTTTGAGGGGCCTCTCTCCCTTCTTGTCTAAAGGATAAAGATTTGGATGATGACTCTTATTGGATAGTTGTG
>VDFB02322190.1:0-43744 GCA_007258455.2 Sequoia sempervirens
AATGACTTGGAGAATTCAAGCAAAACCATTGAAGATTTGAGAGCTCAAATCATGGAAGCTGAAAGAAATGAAGATGAATTGAAAAACAAACTCAATACAAAGGAGATGAAATGTGACAAGCTGGAGCAAGAGATAGCAATGCTAAAGTTGGAATTGGAGAAAGCAAAGGATCAACACTCAAAGATTGATGAAGAATCCAGCAAGCTGATTGAGCTAATGAAGGCTCAAGATTTTCTTCAAAGCAAAATGGGAAGCAGTTTTGAAGAAAAATCCAAGAAGGTCACTAACTCCAAAGAAGATTTCAAGACTCTCTCAAACCAAGGAGAAGAAGATTGGATAAGTGCTGATTCTAAAAGAAGATTGAATAGTAGGCACTTCTATGCATTTAATGGCTATTGTTTTGTATGTAACAAATTTGGGCACAAAGCCTTAAATTGTAAAAATAAAGTGAAAATTAGTTCTAGCTACCTTAGGAGAGATAATAATCCTTTCACACCTTTAATAGACTATAATGATCTATGCTACAAATGTAATAATCTTGGGCACAAAGCTCAAGCTTGTAGGTTAGTTTTTAATAACTCTCCAAAACAAAACAAGAAGGTAGATAAGTCTATTAAGAGGAAAGAAATACCTATCAAAGTATGGAGGAAAAAGGAGAAATCAATGTTCATCCAAACTGCCTTACATGCTGAAAGTAAGAAGGATAGATGGTACATTGATAGTGGGTGCTCAAAGCACATGACAGGTGACAAGAGCAAATTCATCTCTCTTGAACCTACTGATGAAGGAACAGTAAGATTTGGTGATAATTCAAGAAAACAAATAAAAGGAAAAGGAACACTTAGTCTAGATAATGGAAGAACAAAAACAGAAAATGTTTTGTATGTTAAGGGCCTAAAAGAAAATCTTCTAAGTGTAAGTCAACTTTGTGATCAAGGACATAGTATCACATTTCTTTCTAATACATGTGATATTAAGAAAGATGGAAAGCTGGTTGCTCAAGCTGAAAGGAAACAAAATTTGTATGTCCTAAAAGAGATAAGTTGTGAAAGCTGCAATTTAGTACAAGAGGATGAGAGTTGGTTGTGGCACAAAAGGCTAGGCCATCTAAACTTTGATAATATTGTCAAAGTTAGCAAATCAAATGCTGTGAGAGATATGCCAAGGATAACAAAACCTTCTAATATCATTTGTAGAGAGTGTCAACTTGGAAAGCAAACAAAGTCAAGCTTTAAGTCTAAGGAGCATACTTCATCAAAACCATTAGAACTCATACATACAGATCTTTGTGGGCCAACAAAATCCAAAAGCATGAATGGAGAAAGATACTTTATGTTGCTGATTGATGACTTCTCAAGGATGACTTGGGTTGCATTCTTGAAAGAAAAATCTGAAGCTTTTGACAAATTCAAAGCTTTCAAGGAGTTGGTTGAAAATGAGGCAAATTGCAAAATAAAATGCCTTAGATCAGACCGAGGAGGAGAATTCACATCAAAAGAATTTGAAAATTTCTGCATAGAACATGGAATTAAAAGGCAATTTTCTGCAGCAAGAACCCCTCAACAAAATGGGGTTGTAGAAAGAAGAAATAGGACGGTTCAAGAAATGGCAAGGGCAATGCTAAATGAAAACAAGATAGCAGATTCCTTTTGGAAAGAAGCAATTCATACTGCAGTTTACATTCTGAATCGTGCACAAATAAGAGTGAACAATGAGAAGACACCTTATGAACTTTGGAAAGGAAGACCAGCAACTGTCAAGTACTTCAAGATTTTTGGAAGCACTTGCTACATTAGAAGAGATGAAGAAGATTTGAGCAAATTTGATACAAGAGCAGATGAGGGAATCTTTCTTGGCTACTCATCAAAAAGTAAGGCATATAGATGCTACAACAAAAGAACTCACAAAATTGTTGAAAGTGCTAATGTAAGAATTGATGAAGGAAAGCAATTCAAAGAAGTTGGACAAAGTGATCACCATGTTCAAACTATGAATGAAGAAGACAAAGATGATGAGGACTCCCAAGAGGAAGAAAAAGAGGAAGAGGCAAAAGAAGGAGAATCTTCACAAAAGACTCCCATGAAGACACCAAAGACACCTTCCAAGTTTGTTCAAAAGAACCATCCTGAAGATTTGATTCTTCAAGATAGATGTAGATCTACAAGGAGAATGGTGAATTACAATGAAGATTGTCATGCAGCTTTTCTATCTCAAGTTGAGCCTGAAACTTTTGAAGAAGCAAGCAAAGACAAAAGTTGGATTGATGCAATGAATGAAGAATTGGATCAAATAGAGAAAAATGAAACTTGGGAAATTGTTCCAAGACCAAAAGATAAGAATGTAATTGGCACAAAATGGGTTTTTAGAAACAAATTAAATGAAGATGGTAAAGTCACAAGGAACAAAGCAAGGTTAGTGTGCAAAGGCTATGCACAAGTTGAAGGAGTAGACTTTGAGGAAACCTTCGCACCAGTTGCAAGGATTGAAGCAATTAGAATGTTTTTATCCTATGCAAGTCACAAAAAGTTTAAGGTTTATCAAATGGACGTCAAATCTGCTTTTCTTAATGGAGATTTAGAAGAGGAAGTTTATATTGAACAACCTGAAGGCTTCCTACTATCAAAAGACATGGATTATGTGTGCAAGTTAAAGAAAGCTCTCTATGGGCTTAAACAAGCTCCTAGAGCTTGGTATTCTAGACTTGACAAATATCTCAAAGAGCAAGGTTTCAAAAGAGGAGATGTAGACAGCAATCTATACATCAAAGAAGAGGATGGACACTTATTGATTGTGGTGGTATATGTAGATGACATCATTTTTGGTGGAGACAAGGACAGAATGTGCAAAGAATTTTCATCATGTATGCAAAAAGAGTTTGAGATGTCAATGTTGGGAGAATTATCCTTCTTCCTTGGGCTGCAAATTTCACAATTAAGCAAAGGTATTTTCATCTCCCAAACCAAATATGTGAAAGAAATGTTAAAAAGGTTTAGGATGGAAGATTGCAATCCTGTTAGTACTCCTATGGTTACAGGTTGCAAGCTAAGTAAAAATGATGAATCCCAAGATGTGAATCAAACACTTTATAGATCAATGATTGGAAGTTTGTTGTATCTAACTTCTACAAGACCAGACATAATGCAAGCTATTGGAGTTGTGGCAAGATTTCAAGCAGCACCAAAAGAGACACATGTTCATGCGGTAAAGCGTATATTCAAGTATTTGAAAGGCACAATGGAATATGGTCTATGGTACCCTAGTAGCAATGATTTCACTCTTGAAGCATTCACAGATGCTGATTGGGCTGGTAATGTGGATGACAGAAAAAGTACAAGTGGAGGAGCTTTTTTTCTTGGAAGAAATCTAGTGTCTTGGATAAGCAAAAAACAAGAATCAGTCTCTCTATCTACAGCTGAAGCTGAATATATTGCAGCAGCAGCATGTTGCACTCAACTTTTATGGATGAGGCAAACTTTAAAAGACATCAAAGTGGAGTATGATCATCCCTGCACTATCTATTGTGATAATACTAGTGCAATCAATATCTCCAAGAATCCAGTGATGCACTCAAGAACCAAGCACATCCCCATTAAGTATCACTTTTTGAGAGAACAAGTAGGAGGACAAGTGTGTTTAGAATACATAACTACAAAAGAGCAAACTGCTGATATATTTACTAAACCACTTCCAAGAGATACATTTGAATATCTAAGGGACAAATTGAGAGTTGTTCCATATCCATCAAATTAATTGATGGATGCATGTATTCAGGGGGAGCTACGCACAAAATCTTGTAGCTTCATGGATCTAAAATATGGTTAGAAGACCCCTTGCCATTGATGTCAAAGGGGGAGATATTTGTCTCAGGGGGAGCAAACAGAGGATCAAGTTGCCATCAATGACAAAGGGGGAGATTGTTAGAAGATTTGTCATTGATGTCAAGGAAACATATGGATAATGAGAAGCATTAATGAAATTATATGCTTTTGATGTTATCAACGTCAAGGAAACATATGGATGATGAGATTATATGCAGATTATATGCTTTTTGATGTTATTTTTGATAATATCATAGTTCGTATAATATCAAAGACATTGAGAAGGCTAAGCAAGGATACGTACTCAGTTTCAAGAGTATGATCAAGTTAAGGTTCGGGTCATTCCAGATCAGATTGCTGTTTTAAATTATCATCAGTCTCTATCCGAGTGTTCATGCCCAGATTTAAAAAATCAGATTGCTGTTCAGATTACCATCAGTCTCTATCCGTGTGTTCATGTCCAGATTTGAAAAATCTATTGTTGGTTAAGACTAAATACAGCTAGCAGATTTACGTATCAAAGATGATCAAAGACGTGCTTCACAAAAATTAAATCTAATCAAAATACGTCAGGACGCGATTATCTCAGAAAAGGAAATTGCTACAAGACCGACTTGAATATCCTTCAGATTATTAACATATATTTTTGTTAAAAAAGGTGAGAATGATTATCTAAGATAAAATGCGATTTAATCAAAAATACGAAAGTTTTTTAATACGGGTTCATTCTAAAAAGTCACAACTTCTGGAAACTAAAAGACGCGTTTTTATAAATGACCCGAAATCAAATGCTATGATCACCAAGCCAAACGTTTTATTTGATAGGACATATTGTATCGCTGAAAAGGTTCGAAAATATTTCTGAAGGGAAGTCCTCTTAACCAAGACGTCCTTGCTTGAAGCAATTAAGCGTCTATTTCCTTTATGAAGAGTCAGGTCTATTTGTTTCAACAAGACGTGTTTTATCACTGAAATATTTTCTGACGGGATGCACCCTTCTATTTGAAAGGACGTGTTTGCAGTAAGATTACTAGTTTCAAAAAAGTGCAACTGTTAACAATAAAAGACAGATTTTGAGAGGTGCTTTAAGGAAAAATCTGAAGAAGATCCTTGGGTTCATGAATAGAAAATCAATAAAATTAAAGAAGTTCAATTAAGATTAACACAAAAAGAAGAGGTGTGAATGAGATTTGAAGAGGCAGAGTTATGTTGTTTCATCAAGTGTTGCTACCTTTGATCAGGTTATATATTCAACTTTCAAATCAAGTTTGAAGTGTGGTTGTGTAAATTAAAGACTTGCAGATCAGTCAGATTCCTACCTCCTTGTGTGGGCTGAAGGTGATATCTTGGATCACATAGAGCAGATTGGAGAGTTGGGCTTGTGCAGATCAGATTGAGGGCAGTCTCACTTCCATCAAGTCAAGGTTTGGTGCCTTGCATTAGGGGTTGGTGCTCCTTGTAGGCAGGTGTCTACTAAATTCTGGAGAGGTCTAGGTGTTCCTTGTGGAAGTTATTCTACTAAATCATCTCATTGTAAATTTGTAGGTTGGTGCCTACTTGAAAAAGAAATTACTTCAATAAAATTGTGTCAACTTGTGGAAATTGGTTCATATCAAAAAGTTGATTGTAATAAAGATTGAAAAGTTTTAAAAATAAAAGTTTGAGATTGATTTACTGATTCACCCCCCCCCCCCTCTCAGTAAATCTTTTGTGCTCTTCCGGGGCTTCGGTTTTAGTACTTGCGCCCAACATCATCTTGTCAGACTTGTTCCAGCTACATGATGAATTCGTTAGTTTAGCTTCAGGATCAACTAGGCATCCAGGATTCAAGGTCAAACAGAGGTAGTTCATCACAGCGGAAGTTAAAAATCTTTGAGAATTTTCTAACTTTCTCAAGCTTGGGCGCCAAAGTCAAAGTTTGACCATTTTAACGCTCAGTTGTGATTTTTGTGTGCAACCTCTTTCATATGGCGTCCAAAATTAATGGAGAATTTCAGTTCGCGATGCATGCACGAGGATTAGCTCAATTAGGGTTGGTGCACCTACCTAACTAGCAGTATCACCTCCAAAATGCTTATTCATTCAAGCATAGGCGTCACAACTTCATTATTTCTTGTAGGTGGAAGCAAAAATCAGCTATTTTCTCTCCAACGCCTTTTGAAGGATCAAACTAAGGCCATTTTCAGTGTTCTTCGAGGTTTTTCGTTCAGGTTGCACAGAGGAATAATTATTCATGCTTCATCTTTTCAGTAGATTCTTGGCAAATTTGATCAGATTGAGACAAGGAGGTGATTTTCTTGAAGATTGACACAGGCAAAATATAATTTCTATTTTCTCTCTCAAATTCTTCTAACCTTGTCTTAGGTTTTCTCTTGCATGTCAAAGTAAACAACTTTTTTCAGAATCTGGTCATCTGGGTTCACTCAACATAGCATTGGTAGCAAAACCCATGTTCCAAAATTTTTCTTGAAAATTGCCCCCCGTTACTCATCATTTTGAAGTACTGTGCTATTTTTCGAAAATTCTTTTGCATGCCGGTCAAAAAGTCAACTTTTTGAAAAACGAAGAATTTGGGTTTGTTTAGCACGACTTTGTCTACAAAGCCCATGTGCTAGAATTTTTTAGGAAAAATTGCCTTGTAGCTTCAATTTTTGAAGCTTTGCTTTTTTTGAAGATTCCTTTGCATGGTAGAGAAAAAGTCAAAATTTTGAAAAACGAAGAATCTGGGTGTGATCAACACATTGGCGGCAACAAAACCCATATGTCAGAATTTTTCGTCAGAAAAAGTTTTTGAAGCCTCGTTGCCCTTGTTGGTTCTATTCCGAAAAGTCTTTGCATGTCAAGCAAAAAAACATTTTTTCGAATTTCTGACGTTGTGGGTTTGCTTAGAATTATTTTCTCTACAAAACCCACCTCTCAGAATTTTTCGTAAAATTTGCCCCTAGACAGGGTATTTTTGGTCTCATCAAGAGATATTTTAGCTTTATGGAAAAAGTTGTCTGAACATAGCCTTGTTTACAGTCAACAGGCTAGCTTTTCAAAATGTAGTTCACTCAGACTGAATTCAAAACCAAATCGGTCGTAATTCATGATTTCATCAAAATGTCTGGCACAAATTTGCATCAAGCGCATCCGGAGGGTTGATTCAGACAATTTGGCAGGCATAGACACTCAAAGTCCACATGATTTCATACCTTGTATAGCTGATAACCTTTCGAGGCCAGTTTAGAGGGTTGACACCTTGTAATTCTGAGTGTGCAACGATTTGTGTGCATTTCTCACAACTAGAGTGTTCGTGGTCAAACTTCGTAGTTTTGTTATGCAACACTCTTCCATTGAGAAAAATGTGAAAAGCATCAGAAGCGTAAAGCTGCAGAGGAAATAGAGGCCATCACTCCAGTTGCGGAGCCGCCAGAGTTACCAATCAATGAATTGCCAGTTGAAGTGTGCAGATAATTAAAGGATTGCTCAAGTTGCTGACAAGTAGTGAATTGATAGTTAAGACATGTGATGATCTCTAGATGGTGATGCGATCAACAACCTCGTGGAGGGGTTAATTGCTCGAGATCATGGCCAGTTAACTACAGATCAAGACATCCCACCTTTTTAGGATAGAAATTAAATGCAAGAGTTAACTTGACACCTCTTTCCAAGTTAACTCGCTGTCCCACATATCATGGCATGCCTATTTTGGAATCATCTATGTACAGTTGGAGTTCTCATTTAGTTTTTAGTTTCAATTAATTGATATTAGTTGTCAGTTAACTCTCATATCAATAAGGACTTGTGTGTTGCATAGTCCAATTAGTTTACTTTAGAATCAGTTAACTGAGGTAGTTTTTCTAGTTAATTGTTAAGTTGCATACATTTAAGTTTAAGAATAAATCTTGCATGTTTGCAAGATTGATGTTAACTCGAGGAGATTTTAGGGTTCCCTATTCTTGCGAGCTGCTATAAATAAGAGCTGAAGAGCACTAAAGATTTACTGAGAGGGGGGGGGGTGAATCAGGAAATCAACACAAACTTTCAATTTTCAACTTTCCAAACAATCTTCAAACATCAACTTTTGATATAAATCAATGCAAGCAAGTTGTTACAATTTATTGAAAGGTTTCGAATGATTTTTTTACAAATGGAAGTAGGCACCAACCTACTTGAATTATGAATGAAATGATTTAGTAGGCTACAACCTACGAGGGGTTACCAACCCCTTAACAATCTTAGTAGGCACCAACCTACAAGGAGCACCAACCCCTAATGCAAGGCACCAAACCTTGACTTGATGGCTGAAAGGTAAATGACTTCAATCAGATCTGCACTCTCCCAATCTTCCAATCTGCCTTTTTTGATGAAAAATCTCACCCTAAGCCCACACAAGAAGATGGGTTTTTGACTTGAATCACTTCAGACTTCACAACCACACTTGCAAACATATTTTGGATGACATATATATAAGTTCCCCAAGGCTTGCAACTCTTAATGAAGGGACACATCTACATTTACATGCTTCTTCATTAAATCTGGGTTTGTTGTTCTAAATTGAATCTTCTTAATTTTTTAATTAAATCTGTTCTTTAGCATAAGTCGCATCCTTTTAGAGAATGCATCACTCTTTAGAAACATGTCTCTTAAACTTAGTTGATTTTCATCTGTTTAAAAAGACATTTTAAGAAACATTCTTAACTTCCATTGCATCTCTTCAGCAAGTTTCGCATCTCTTCAGCAAAAACACATATTTTCAAAAAGCAAGTTTGTTTTACTAAGCGCATCTCTTAGATTTGATCAGCCGCATCAAGGAATACTTCCGTTGAGAGAAGTGATGACTTTTGAAGACTCGTCCTTTAGAAAGAATATAATTTTTAATTGAGAGACCACGTCCATTCAAGATTCGCATTTTTCTGAGAGACGTCTCTTAAACTTTCTTGATTCGCACCTTCTCAAAAATAATTAGTTTGCAGCGATTACCGAGTCAGATCTTTTCATCAATTAGTGAAGGTGATTAGTTAAGTCTTATATGCATGATTTGTTTGCAGAGATTAACTTTTGTGAAGCACATCTTTTAGCCGCTTTTAGACTTAACCACAATGTCAACTATAATTTTTCAAATTTGGGCATGAACAACATCGTCAATGAATGAGATTCTGATGGAAATCTGAAGATAATCAAATCCAATGATTATTTGGAGTAAATTGTTCAACAGACAGAAACTGATGGTGCAATTTTAAGTCTTAAATCTGAGAAATATCTTAAGTTAGTCTTCAACGATCTGAGCGTTCTCAAAGTGTTGCCATGTCATCAACAAACGTAGCATATTCCAACAATGATTTTGTCCTTTTCCTTGACATCAATGGCAATACTTCTAACAAGAGCACCTTTGCTCATTTGTATTTTAACTTTTGCTGTAATAACAAATTGCTGTGCCCACCTTGTCATGCAATATTGATATTTTGTATCTATTCACTTAGTTAAATATAATGTTGGTTTGATCGTTCATTGTGTGTGTGTCTCGTTATGCAATTTGCTGTCCCAGTTTTATTCTTGTTGTGATTAATAAGCTTTGTTTCATATCTACACCTCGGATAGGGGTTCCTCATCCTTGGGAATTTAGAAGTAGATTTTGTCCGAGTTTTATTCTTGTTGTGATTAATAAGCTTTGTTTCATATCTACACTTCGGATAGGGGTTCCTCCTCCTTGGGAATTTAGAAGTAGAGTTTATCATTTGATGTTGAAATATACCGAGCCAATTTTTGATTTTTCAATTATCAGATTACAACATTACAATCAAGTACTTCGTTAAGGTTAGAAGATAAACCCAAAGTACTGAATGCAACTCTAACAGTATGTTCCCGATGTGCGAGCATTGGTCGAGGATCTAAATCAAAGCTGCTCGTAACTCTAACCCGATGATGGCGAGCATTGGTCAGAGGATCTTCTACTCTAAATGCAGGAAAGGGAACTCGACGTCAAGTATGTGCTACCCAATCCAATGCGGAGTGAGGGGCGACCATATGACGGAGTGATTACAATAAAAATGCTTGGAAAGAATTGTGGAAAGCAGGAAATTCTCGACACCCAAAATGTGCTTGCTAACCCTGACTGGGAAAGTAGCTACCATAGGGTGGAGGTGAATTAAATACAATACAAAATGCCGAAAGTAAGAAGACTATTACAATCTGATAAAGAATGAATCTAATGGCTGTCAGTACTACTGCCAGCTTACAAAATGAGAGATGATATCTTGCTACAAATGAAAATCAGCATATAACAGATTTGCAACAATATTAATGAATTCCTTGCTGATAAGTGAAGCTAAAAGTTGAAGAACAACAATAGATCCAACCTCTTTTCCACTTGGACCATTCCCGATGATGTCTCCGCAATAACCTTTGAGAACTTTCCACACCCGTTCACGAACAGAAACGCAGATTACTTCAATCTGTGTGACAGTCCTGTTTTTTCATCATAAAACCAGCAACATAGATATATCTTGAAAACTCGGATCTCTCTCAAAACTCACTCAAATAACCTAATACTGAATGCAAAGCACAAGGATGATGGAGGCGCTCAAACTAGGAACAAGAAACCAGACTAAAATGCAAGCTTTATTTATTGGCACGAATTCCAAGACAGTAGAAAAGGTACGGCCCACCTGACAGGGGCGATTTCCTTTTAAAAATCAAGATCTTCACTATAAAATCTAAAAACTTGCAAACATGGGTGCCTAGCCAATAAGGAAAGAATGAAACAATACCCACAATGAATTTTTGTGTTTTTTGGGATTTATGACTAAAACATCAAATCTGCTAAAGCAAGAATGCAAAACCAGCAACCTATAATATGCAACAGCTGAACCTACTTAGACAAATGCTGATTACAAAGCACTAATTCCAATGAACTCACAACTAGACTAAAATCACCACTAGTCGTTGTCTTACAAACGAGAAGCGATGCCCGAGCTAGGAGGCCTTCATTCCTCGAAGCCCCAGAGCCAATCCGGCAGCATAACATATAGTAGACCAAAGATGATCAAATGAGACCCCAAGGCTGTCTTTTATAAGCTTCTGTTGACCTTCCTTGAAACCCTAACTCTTTTCCAAGGTCAAAACCCTAATCCCAAGAAATGGCGTCCTTTTCCAAGCATCTTTAATTTGACTTCATTAAATTCATCACTTAAATAAATGCGCCCTCCTTAAAGCCTAGATTGGACTTTGATAAATTTCAACATAAATTTAATATAACCTCAATGATGGCGCCACCCTTCAAGTCCACCTTTTAAAATAACATTAAGTTATTTGACTAGGCCAAGGTCATAAAATAACATTTAAAATATAATGTTACTTTTAAGTGAAATAATCTCATCTCTCCAAAATTGCATTCTGAAGCCCGAAACTGAATACGCCACTTGAGTCAACTGAAAGGGAAAGTCAACTGCCTGAGACAAACCTGTTTGCTGCCAAAACTAGAATTTACTAAAAATAGTAAATTCCTGAAATGCTCAAAAAGCGAGACGAACATCCACTGCGAAGCTCTATGAAACCCACAAAGAATCCGCCATCAAAACCACTAGCTCCGAAAGCAAGACACCCTCAAAAATAGGAAACCCTAATTTTTACCCTCACTAGCCTTCGAAAAAGGCCAGCGGTCCTTTGAAGATCAGGGTTTGAGAAGGGGACATTACAGATGTTGTGATTAATAGTTTTTCTTTCATTTCTACACCTTGGATAGGGGTTCCTCCTTGGGAATTTAGAAAGAAAAATTGTCGTTTAAGTGTTGTTTCCAATAAGCTTGTTTCATATCTTCACCTCGGATAGGGGTTCCTCCTCCTTGGGAATTTAGAAATAAAGTTTGTCGTTTTATGTTGATACCAATAACCTTCATATCAGCCTATGCCTCGGATAGGGTTTCCTCCTCCTTGGAAATCTTGGTATAAAGTTTATCGTCTAAACATTCCTTGCTCCTAAGTCTTCATGCTTTTTTTTTTTTTTCTTGAGGAAATAGGATAGTTTTAGCATTAGCTTAGTTGTAGTTAAGATCTGCAAAACCAGAGAAAAATCTTAGCTACAATGTATTGGTTTTCTTAACCTTGTGCCTCTTCTAGCTGAGTTAAAAAGATAGGATTTAGAATAATTTACTTTTTAATGCATATCAGCAAAAGAGGGAGCTTCCCCTCTTAATTTGAAGAGTAGTTCAACTGTGCATAGTTGTCCTTTGCCAATATGCACTCTAGAGGTGCGAATTGTAGTGCCAATACATCTTTCATGAAGATTCAAGGATCCAAACTTTGACAATACAAATTGGAAACTATGATAGTTGAAACTTGGGATGAATGTGAGAGTGCCCTTGCATCAAATGTTTATTTTCCACTTTTGTGGATTAATCTGTTTGAACCTATTTCCTTTTCTTATTGTGACTGCCATTTTTAGATTCATGAAATTATTTGTTTGAACCTTCCTTTTTATTGTAACTTCAGCATTTTCTAGATACATGAAATTAATTGTTCAAGGACGTTTGAAAATAGAAATAAAGAAGAGTTGATGTTTTTGAAATATAAATGGCAAGACAATGAAGTTATTGGTTATATATTCAACATTGATGTGTTTGAAATTCCAAGGGGACTTATAGTAACTTGCCTAATTTGTAATAGCTTACTAATTTCTTCTTTAGTTGAATGTCAATTCCAAAATAGATAGTTCTTGCACGATTAGTGCTTCTTATATGGCCCATTTTTTTAATGTTATAAAGGACTAATGTTTATTCTTCATCAAATTCTGTGATTAACTAATTTGCAAATGCCTTGTTGAATATAAATAGTAATGATATTATGCTTTTGGATGTTTTCAAATTGATCTTTTTAACTTGGATGGCTTGTTTTTCTTTTCTTCCATTTGTTTGCAGTGTCAGTTGAAAGTGGTTCCCTTGAGCATGATGCAATAACAAAGGAAGTAAATGAATTACTAAATAGCGGATTGGAGGATAAGTTGTTAACAGTTTTAAAGGAATTGCTTTCATCTGAGCAACCATCTAGTTTGGTACTATTTTTTTCTTTAAACTCTCAATGCTTGTTAGAAAGATAGATATTTGTTGTTTGTTATGAACTACTTTTGGTCATCTGTGGCCATTAATATGATTTCTTTCTTTCTTTCTTTATGACGAGAAAATGAGTTCTTATCTTGTCATTTAGTCACTCTTCAGTTATTCTAAAAATTGGTTGCTCTTTGATTGCAGCACTTAAGTATTGGTGCCTTAGATTTGTTTGAGCTGGAAATTGCGTGCATCTCATGTCTTGATGCTTGTGTGCTTGGTGATTGATCATGGGACACTGCAGTGTAAAAATATCAAACATCCTTGCATGATTTATACTAGAGATCTATGAGGATCAAAATAGCATATGTGAGATAAGGACACCCCACAAATTATAATAATGGTCGCAATGCATCTACTTTCATTAATTGTAGTCTTAACGTTAATGTCAAGGAGGAAATTGTTGAGTTTTTTTGGCCTGCACATGTTGGAGAGCATTGATGATTTGGTAGTACCTGTTCTAAATCCCAAATCCCAGGTGGTAAGTGGAGTTTTAATGGTAGGAATGAGGGTCAATATGACTTTGTCAAAGAAATAAAGAATTAAATTATATTAATGTCCACATATGACCAAAAATAGGTCATCTTAATTTAAGGCTGTGATTTTTATTGAAATATGTAAACTGCGAAGCTATTTCTTTTTTGTCTTTTGACAAATGTTTGACAAAAGGACAATAAAAATTGGAATGCATATACTGATATTACATTTGCACTCACAATGTAGGAACAACAATGACTATTTCTGATATGAACCAGCTATTATAAGATTCTGAAGTTTCTGATTTAAATGATTAAATTATCGGTTGAAACGTGAAAGTATTTGATATTACAAATGTATAGAGCATAGTTTCAAGACTCGAACTTGCCTCAAACTTGGTGAGCTGATTTTCAACTTAGACTGCGACTTGGAGCCCAGACTCGGCAAATTGAAAAACCCAAGAAATTCAAAGATATTTAAGGATTTAAAACTTGTTTCATGCACCCTTTAATAAATAAACCTTAAAGACACAATAACCTCATCAAATAGAAGCTACCTTGATCACATATACAAGTATACAATGATAAAATAAGTATAAATGCAAATTTTAGCTGAAGGAAATAACACATTTAGATATATAAATATTGTCAAATGTATACAAAACTCATGAAATATGAAATCCATGGCATCAAAACAAATATCAAAACTAAAATGTAAGAGACCAGGTGTCTCTCAACCCAACTACTGACTGAGAATGCAAGGTTTTTGTTTGTTTTCGTTGTTTTTGTTTTTTTTGAGGTTTTTGCAATAAAGAGAGATAATGCGATTTTGCATAAAATTCATATAAAATTCCAGACTATAGATTCTGAAACCAAAATACTCCTAAACTGATGGCGAATGCTTCCATTAACTATCTAAATGAATACAATGACTGAGTATTGCCATGCAAGACAAAAAAGCAATAATTTAATTTAAAAGACTGACTTATTTTTTAGC
Source organism: Sequoia sempervirens (assembly GCA_007258455.2). Taxonomy (NCBI): domain Eukaryota; kingdom Viridiplantae; phylum Streptophyta; class Pinopsida; order Cupressales; family Cupressaceae; genus Sequoia; species Sequoia sempervirens. The sequence goes on from VDFB02322190.1 coordinate 14,374, forward strand.
CGCCAGAATGAAGAAGTACAGTACGGCCAGCTTCAAATCCCTAAGTCCCCAGCCTCAAAAATAGTGCAAAATGCTCCAAAGTTCTAGGCGCCCCAAATGATGAAAGTAGAAGACAAGAAGACTAGGCGTTTTTGCCTGTAGAAGAAATACGCCCTTTGCAGCTGAAAGGTATGGCTGATAACCAGCAAATAATGAAGCCTAACAATCTTGAAGAATGTGCCAGATGATAATTTAATGGCCGCCACTAGATAGGAATCCCTTCTGGAGAAGATCGATTCAAACCCCTAATGAAATACTTCTCAATAAGCTCTATAAGCACAAATATGACTTCTGAATAAAGTCATCCAACTGACAAGCTTCAACTGGTATCTCACAGTCTCAGTATGTCTGATTCTGAAGAGGGAACGTTCTCCAAAATCCAATGATTTGCAGAAACCCTTGTTTCACAAACCCCAATGTTCTCAGAGAGAAAAATAGACATTAGAATAATTCACAATGAAGTTCGATTTGCCTTGAGATGAAATATAAACCTTCTCTCAATAAGTCGACCCAAAAAAGCAAGTGAATAAGCATTTAAAATATTATCAAATTCGCCCCTTCAAACTTAGGAGAAATAATTAAAATATGGTGTCCCTTTTAATAAATGACTATTGAATAAATAAGTCATTAATAATCGACCTCTTAATATAAAGTATAAAATACTTTATATTATTCCATTGATATTTTAATATTTAATTAATTGACTTTATATTATAAAGTCACAACTTAAATATTTCTCCCCATATCATTAAATGCTTTGATATTCACTATCTGCTCACCAGACTGTCAAACTGGGTTGAAACTGAACTGACCAACTGAACCAGGTGCCCTGCCAGAAATAGGAACCCCTGTCTGCCTGACTTACTATAAATAGTATCTAAAAATCACTCTATAAATGCCTACCAAGGCCCAAACCTGAATCAACTGCTGGAGTAATGTTCCCAAACGTTGGATAATTGCCTCAGGTGATCCTCTAAACACATCTGTCAGCCTATGAGGATTTGAATGATAGGCTAACCCCGAATAATCAGACACCTAGAGGGGACATTATAGTCCGCCCTCCCTGAAATTGCTTGTCCTCGAGCAATCTCAGCTCCGGATGTTGTAAAATCTCCTTTGACTCCCATGTAGCATCCTCAACCGGCAAGTCTCTCCATTTAATCAAATACTCTCTGATGACCCGCCTCCGAAGATGTCTCTCTCTAACATCGAGGATGGCCTCAGGCACTAATATCAACTTCCCCTCGTCATCAAGGGGTGGCAGTACTGGAGAGGGGATTACATGCTGACCCAACGCCTTCTTTAGGCGAGAAACATGAAACACGTTGTGAACCTTGCTATTCGTCGGTAAATCCAACTCATATGCAACCTCGCCCACCCGTCTGATGACTCAAAATGGACCATAGTAACGAGGTTTCAACTTCTCTGCACCACTATTCCGCAGAGTGGACTGACGGTAAGGCTGTAACATGAGATACACCATGTCACCCACTGCAAAAGAACGCTCAACCCTTTTTTGATCAGCATACTGCTGATTCTGTGCCCGCTGGATATTGTCTCTGAGAGACGTCAAAATATCCTGTTGATCCTGCATCATATCACCTACACTAGGCACTCTGCTATCACTCAACACCAACCGCATAAGTTGCGCCTCATACCCATTAAATGGCATGAAGGGCGCCATCTTTATAGTCATGTGGTGAGTAGAGTTATAACAATACTCACAGCAGATATAATCCACTTCACCCAAGCTCTCTGCTGTCCAGCTATATAATTGCGCAAATATCCTTCCACCCACTTATTGATAATTTCCGTCTGTCCATCTGTCTGTGGATGGTAGCTGGTACTAGGTGTCAGTTCGGTCCCACAAAGTCTGAACAACTCTTGCCAAAAGTTGCTCATGAACAGACTGTCTCTATCGTTGACTATAGTCCGAGGCAAACCATGTAACCTGAATACCTCTCTGAAGAAAAGCTCTGCAGTCTACGATGCTGTGAATGTAGTGGTGATCGAAAAGAAGTGTGCATATTTTGTCAGCCGATCAACAACTACGTAAATACAATCTTTACCTTGGGCTTTCAGCAAACCCATGATAAAGTCCATTGATAAGCATTCCCACTTCCTGTCAGGTATCGGAAGTCGTTGAAGCAATCCAGCAGGATATGTGTGTTCCTGTTTGTTCTGCTGGCAAACAGAACACTCTCGTACATACTGAAGAACATCGGGCCTTTAGCCCTTTCCAGTAAGTAAACCGCCTCGCACTAACGATATGTTTTGAAATAACCGAGATGGCCCGCCATAGGAAGATCATGAAAGGCTCTCTTTAATCAGATCCAAGGAGCTTAAATGCCCTCCTATGACCGAACAGAAATCGTAATGTCATCGAAGAAGACCAACACATATCTCCGCAACTGAGAACTGAAAACTCTGTTCATTGTAGCCTGAAAGGTAGCAGGGGCATTGGTTAGACCGAAAGGCATAACCAAGAACTTGAAGTGACCGCAATGGCTTGGAAAGCCGCTTTCTATGTCCCCGCCCTCATCCAAACTGATGGCAATTCGATCTCAAGTCAATCTTCGAAGAAGATAGCACCGCAACTCATCAATCAACTCATCGATGCGTGGTTATCGGCACTGCTCTAATTGTTTTTATTGAGTTGGCGTAATCTATACACATCCGAAGTGATCCATCCTTTTTCTTCACCAATACCACCGATGAAGCAAAAGGTGACTTGCTAGGTCTAATATGCCCCATAGCCAACAACTCACTGATTGTTTTCTCTATCTCATCCTTGAGCCGTTTCGGATGTTTGTAGGGTGTAGTCATAATGGGATTTGCGCCCTCCAACTCGATAATATGCTCGGTGCCTCTGTCTGGAGGTCTGCCAGGTGGAATATCACTAAACACTTTAGAGTGTTTAGTCCTCAGTATCTAAATGTCATGATGGTACTCAACCTTCTGCTGCTCCTGCTGTGCTGGTAACAACATACACTCTGTAGCCCAATCTACCATATCATGACGAATGAGTCTCTCCATCCGTCTGAAAGATACCATTCTCAGATTACTCTCTTTGATGGCTTTTATGACATGCAGTTTCCCATTTACCTTGAACTTCATTTCCATGTCCCGAAGATTGAGTGTGAACTCACCCAAATCGTGAAGCCATGCCATCCCAAGTACCACATCAGTATCTCCCATATTAACAACGTAGAATTCAGCCTTGAACTCATAGTTGTTTAGCCGCATCGGAAGATCTGTTATCTTTCTATCACATTTGAGGGTGTACCCATCAGCCACCTTAACTCGAATACCCTCAAACTCCTTTGTTTGTATACCTCGTCTCTCTACCAACCGTGCATCAATAAAGTTATGAGTAGCACCAGTGTCGAGTAGAGTAATCACTTTCTGACCTGCTAGGAGCCCACGTAGTCTAAAAGATCCATCTCTTTGAAGACTAGTCAAATGTGCCTCCTGTAACTTTCTTCCTCCTTCATTTTCACCATCATTTTCAGACCTTTCATCATCTGAATGCTTTGAATCAGCTTGCTGGTCTGACAGATCAGATTGCTCTTCACCCTCATAAAACCACTCCATCTGGTTATTTTTCACTTTGGGACGAAGAGGGCATACATGCTTCTCATCATAAGGTGCCTTGCACCAAAAACACAACTTTTTCTTGCGTAAATCATTTAATGTTTCCTTGTCAAATGGTGGTGCATTTCGTTTCTTAGGATTAGGTGGATCCCTCTTCCTGTCAAATGGCCTATTCTTGTCAAATAATCTATTAGGCCTCGTATAAAGTGTTGAGCCTGAAGAGAACTTGCTGTGAGGTGCTGCAAGCTCCATACTGCGTGCCTTCCTCATGGCCTGTTGAAGAGTAGGAGGATCAAATGCCTTGACCCAACCTCTCATCGGCTCAAACAATCCCTCGATGAAGAGAATGACAAGTCTCCTCTCTGAAATGCCTGTCACCATGACTACAACCCTGTGAGATTCACCGATGTAGGAATCCAAACTACCTGTCTATCTGAACTGAGCTAGCTCTCTAAAATAAAGTTCTGGATCCTTTTTGTCAAAATGCTCTATGAGCCTGCTGGTGAACTCCTAGTAAGTAGCAATTGCGTGATGACCAAGTGTGTACATGCCGTGATGCCACCAGTCATGCGCCAACCCATCAAGATGCAATGTAGCAAACTTAATGGCCTCGTCCTCCTGCATAGGTCTCAATGATAGGTAATTGTCTAACTTTTGTACCCAAGACCTCGCTGAACTCTTATCAAAGCCATCAAAGTAAGGCAAGATAATCTTGCTGACTGCATGTTGAAGATCCCTGTTCACCTATGGCTGTGGCTACTGGTGCTGAGGAGCTCTGCGGTCAAATCTACTCCTTTGGGTTTATGCATCCATAAACTCTGCTGGTTACGCGGATTGCCGACCAAAAGCAATGTCGAAGTAATTTCCAAAGAACTGGCCACATCTCCGGCCAATCACATGCCATGATGTGATGGTAACCAGCTGGTGGACCTTTTATACCGCTGGGCTGGTTAAAGCCTCTCTTAGATATAACGTAGGTTGTCCCGCCTACGCCATGTAAGATAGGTGATGATCACGCTATAATCGACACCCAGTATCGGGTCTATGCCCGCGAGTCCCGTTCGGCTTCACTCCCCGCTTGAAAGTAGTGCCGCTGGTATGAGATACCGCTTCATCGCCCATCAATTCGAGACATCATGTCCATCATATTATCATGCCTCATACCAACTCATCATCTTAAATCTCACCGGCATGCTCTTCCTCGATCCTTGCGTACTCAAGGAATCTCATGATCTCATCGCTGTAGTGACACCGCTTCACCGCTATTGGAACCGACCTGCGGAATACCTAGAACCCCTGATACTATCTCACCTTCAGAAATAGGTGGACCTGTCCAATCCTCAACTCTGCCTGTTCCTCTACCCTTACTGTAGAAAATAATATCCCTACTCATGAAAAAACATCGAAAAAGCACAGATCTGACTGAAAGCACAGATGGCAGTGAAAACCCGCTTCCATACCATCAGAAGAGACTGTGTGCTCTCAAGCCAACTAATGACCGAGAATGCAAGGTTTTGTTTGTTTTCATTGTTTTTGATTTTTTTGAGGTTTTGCAATAAAGAGAGATAATGCGATTTTGCATAAAATTCATATAAAATTCCAAACTATAGATTCTGAAACCAAAATACTCCTAAACTGATGGTGAATGCTTCCATTAACTATCTGAATGAATACAATGACTGAGTATGGTCATGCAAGACAAAAAGCAATAATTTTAATTTAAAAACCTGACTTATTTGCAGCCGCCAGAATGAAGAACTACAGTACAGCCAGCTTCAAATCCCTAAGTCTCCAGCCTCGAAAATAGTGCAAAATGCTCCAGAGTTCTAAGCGCCACAAATGGTGAAAGCAAAAGGCAAGAAAACTAGGCGTTTTTGCCGGTAGAAGAAATACGCCCTTTGCAGCTGAAAGGTACGGTTGATAACTAGCAAATAATGAAGCTGTACAATCTTGAAGAATGTGCCAGATGATAATTTAATGGTCGCGACTGGATAGGAATCCCTTCTGTAGAAGATCGATTCAAACCCCTGATGAAATACTTCTCAATAAGCTCTGTAAGCACAAATATGACTTCTGAATAAAGTCATCCAACTGACAAGCTTCAACTGGTATTTCACAGTCTCAGTATCTCTGATTCTGAAGAGGGAACGTTCTCCAAAACCCAATGATCTGCAGAAACCCTTATTTCACAAACCCCAATGTTCTCAGAGAGAAAAATAGACAAATTAGAATAATTCACAATGAAGTTCGATTTGCCTTGAGATGAAATATAAACCTTCTCTCAATAAGTCAACCCAAAAAACAAGTGAATAAGCATTTAAAATATTATCAAATTCGCCTCTTCAAACTTAGGAGAAATAATTAAAATATGGCGTCCCTTTTAATAAATGACTATTGAATAAATAAGTCATTAATAATCGACCTTTTAATATAAAGTATAAAATACTTTATATTATTCCATTGATATTTTAATATTTAATTAATTGACTTTATATTATAAAGTCACAACTTAAATATTTCTCCCCATATCATTAAATGCTTTGATATTCACTATCTCACGCTTTATTGTCAAACTTGGTAAACCGAATCGACCAATCGAACTGTGCCCCGCCGTAAATAGAAACCCTTATTCCACCACTTACTATAAATAGTAAGTATCTAAAAATCACTCTATAAGTGTTTGCCAAGGCCCAAACCTGAATCAACTGCTCGAGTAATGTTCCCAAACGCTGGATAACTGCCTCAAGTGATCCTCTAAACACATTTGCTAGCCTACGAGATCTCGGAATGACAAAGCAATCCCTAAAGTAACGGTTGGGATACTACATAAAAAATATAAGTCTATGGTTCAAAGGAGCTTGCATTATTCATCCCAACATCATGACAAGTCATGTGCTAGCGTCTAAGATAGGTCCTAGATGATGATGTAGCCATGATATTTTCTTGTGTCTCAATGATTGGTGTGTATATTCAAGTGAGGAATGCTTACAGTTTTGCCTTTGATCCACCTATACATGATTCCTATTCGATGCACAATTCTTGTGCGTAGGGTGATTCTCTTGGTGCAGTCAAGGGGAGTAACTCATTACTGTGTCTAGAGTTACCATCTTCAAAAGATGGGATTAGAGGTTGCAAGGACCCGACTCAGCTGTTTGCAAGGGATTACTTACAGAGACAAGAGTCAGTTATCCATCATACCACTGAAATATACCGAACCAATTTTTTCCGATTTTTGAATGCAATTACAACAACATACACCCGTTAGGGTTAGCACTTAAAAACCAAAGCGATGCAGAATTCAACTCTAACCAAGAATGCGCCAGTTGACGGTGAGCATATGGTTAGAGGATCTCAATGCAATGCTGAAAGATTAACTCTAACCAAGAATGTGCCCGAGATGGACGAACATATGGTCAGAGGATCCCTACCAACTACAAGTGCTGAAAGTAAACTCAACACCCAGAATGTGCTTTCAATCCAGGAGTGGGAATGGAGCTACCATAGGGCGGAGATGCTAAGAAACTACAATGCAAATCAACTGTAAATAGGCGGCAAGCCAGCCTCTTCCACTTATTCAGTGGGTATTACAAAGCATGATGAGAATGATGAGAAGAAATGCTGACAGTACTACTGTTCAGCTTACAATAATATAGAGAATGCCTGCAAGAACAAGGATTAGAAGCTCTTCAATTGCTGCAATAGTAAATGTGACCTCCACCAAGCTTAGTAAGACTTCCTAACACCAAACCTTCACCAAAAATGCACTTTCCAAAATCTGATATGACAGAACAGCAACTTGAAATGCATAACCAGCAACCCTAGAATCCACTAAAATGCTCACAACTCACTCAATACTTGTCAGAATGACATGAGACTTGATGCAAACGAATGTTAGGATGATGACAATGAAGACTAGACAAAGAAACAGCTGACAAATTGAAGTATTTTTTTTTCTAAACACTTGCCAGGCAAACAGAATGGTACAGCCTCTTAGAAATGTTCTACCAACAAGATAAAATCAGATTCTTCATTATAAATCACCAAAATTTGCACAAATGGGCGCCTAGGGCATAGAAATGGTTCTAGCCAATACCCAGAACGAATATATTTTTATTTTTTGACTTATGAGCAAAAACAACATTCAGCAACTTGAAGTCAGCAACTCTAGAACTTCATTAACATGCTAGAAATTGAACTACAAATGCACAATAACTACTACAATGCAAAATCTCACTACACATCCACTCAACTACAAACTAACTCTCCACTAGTTGCTATCTTTCAAGCAAGAAGTCGAGCCAAGGCTAGGAGGCATACATTCCTCGAAGCAATCCCAATACCATTTCGGCAGCATAACATTACTCAAGTCATAAGATGATAAAAAGAAGAGAGATGGCCTTCTTTTATAGACTTAGTAGAGAATCTCTAGATGCTTCTAGAAAGTGCGCCCTTTTTCCAATTCGAATTTGACTTCATTTTCCCTCCAAGAGTGGCATACTTCTTCTTGGCTAAATAAAACATTTTTAAATAAAATATTTCTCTCCTTAAGTTGGCGTCCAATTTCCTCAAGAGCAATTTGACTTTAGAAATATAAAAATATTTCTTCATGAGAAAATACCCCTCAAGGTCCCCTTCTTTAAAACAACTTAAAGTCATATTACTAGGACAAGGGGTTATTTTATAAAATAAAACATTATTGTCTTTAAAATACTTATTTCTCCAAAATGAACCCCTTAAGCCAAAAATCAGAATTACCCAATGAACTGCCAGAAGAGGAAAGTTGACGGAGCTGGTGCTGACTGGACCACTGCTAAAAATAGAATTTACTAAAAATAGTAAATTCAAGAAGTTGCTTAGAATGAAATGCATGCGCCACCGTTGCGAAACTCTCAGAAAACCAAGAAAGAATCCGCAAACCAAAATCCCAAACTCCAAGGTGTAGCCGTCATAACTTACTAAAAATAGTAAGTCCAGAAAGGTTGCCCGATGCAATTGCATGTCATACCTCAGCGAAGCTCTCAGAAAACCCAGAAGGAATCCAAGATCCGAATAGCCCAACTCCAACATGTAAACCCCTGAATCTTCAAAAGAACTCACCAAGCAGCCGGAAACCCTAATTCTGTCTCTGATTAGCCAACAGCACACCGGAAAAAGGCCATCAATCACTGAAAGGTGCAGTGCTAAAAACGGGGACATTACAGGATATGTATCCGACAGGGGTTGCTACTTTAATGTCATAGGGATTTCATATGGATACATGGTTACAGGGTGATTACGGTGTCAACGGACATGATGGTGTTATTAGTTACAACTTCCATGGGTGTTTTGGAGAGATTGTAGAGAGATATTGTATTGTAGGAGTTTCTAGATATTTCTGTCTCTTCATGACAGATGAATGTGAGTTCAGGTTGTATTGGGACCCAGGTGGTGACAGGTCTATCATTGCAATTTGGATGGGTTCCAACAGGTTGCTTCACCATTTTCAGCATGGTGAAGTTGTGATCAGATTTGCGCAGAGGAAGTCAGAGGTTATCAGGCATGGCAGACTGCCATCCTGGGTTTGGGATCCAGGAATATTGTGCGCAGTTGTGTTTATGCTGGCACTTCTGGAGTTAGTTAGCGATGCAGGGGACGTTTCACAGTTCTTCTTTGGGGCCTTCCGAGGAGTGAGGTTTCTTTGCAGTAAGGATTGCTTGGGGACAAGCAATTTCAGGGAGGGTAGATTGTAATGTCCCCATTTTTTCGTGAGCATCAAAGTTGGTGGATTAGCCTATTATGTCGATCCTCGTAGGCTAATGGGTTTGCGTAGAGGGTCACTTGGTCGTGAAATTGCAATGTCGATCTCCGGAGTATGGTGGCAGGGTGAATTATGGCGTTTGGCGTGATACTTGTGCTTAAATTAATGATACTCACCTTTTATTTCATCATCTTTTGCCTAGGGACCATGTGTCTTTAAAATGAAGGGGTCACTTTATATTTTTCAGTTACTATTCATTCATAAAGTGAAAAATGTTATAACTTAAGTGAATAGTGCTCACTTTTATGAATAGTGTTTTTCAATGCAAAAACATATATCTAGAAGGAAAAGTTCGACCCTCTTCATGTTGGAGTTATTTTGCTTGCTTGGCTTGTGAGTTTGGAGTTTGGGAGAGAGGGAAAACTAGGGTTTCCTGATTTCTGCAGTGGGTGAGCCTAGAGGGGGCTTGTTGTTCGCTTACGAGCTGAGGGTGTGAAATACCACCTTAAGGTTGCTGATCAGAGTTTAGATGCTTCATTTGAAGTCATAGTTTGCTGTTAAAGGTTATTTCGAGCATTTTTTGAGTGGTTTATGGACTGCCATAGACTCCATTTCCATTTACCAAAGAGCTGCTTGCATTTTGAAGGATTTTGGGACTGTTATGATAAGCTACAGCCAGCCGCCATTATCTTGAGGGTTTTTCAGCCAAAAGAAAAGAAAACGCCTCTTTAAAGGGGCTGCTATCACTTCAAAAGGGGGCGCCCTTGTTCTAGAAAGCCTTCCAATACGGATTTTGTGGGGAGAAGTGGGTATTTCAGCTGTTGTGAGCAATTTATTGGGGTTTGTTACTGTAGCAAATCACTATTCACAGTGCTGTATGGCTGTAAGTTAAATTATTGCATAAGATGTATCTAGTTTTGAATCCTATGTAAGTTATCTATTTTATATGATCTATTATATAATGAAGAAATCATATTTGGCTTCGAAATTGAGTATTTTATTCGATGTATCTCAGTAGATTAGTTTATTAGAAGTTTCTACTTCATATACATGTCCTTTAGTACTTATTTAGCATTATTAGCAAGCAAACTCAAAACACAAAAGACGGAATACAAAACCAAAACAAAAATCAGACCTACAAACTTAGTGAAAACAAATCAGCAGTGTGGTGGAACACTACAGAGCAGGGGTTGTCAGGTAAAGTTTGATCATAGACTCATTCCTTATAATACAAACTATAGAATCCAAACTACCAAGGGGAATTTAGTCAGTTCTTTTGTCTCTTCAAATGGGAGATTGTTCATATCCTCTGTTCAACTCTTTTGTTCATGTGTTCTTATAAAAGCATTCAATTGGATTTTGTAAGAACATTCATAGATCATCTTCATGATTTTTTATGCCAGCTCTTGGTGAAGTGGTTAGCACTGTTTAAGCAAGTTCTTCAGTTAGCAATTGACTGAACAATTTTGTTTAAATGAGGGCAAAAGTCTAGCATGTTTATTGGCAAGTATTCTGTGCATTTGCAAGTTTATGGATGATATTAGTAACCTTTTGGGACCGTAAGGAGGCAGCAAGCTTGGGAAGATAATTATTAAGGGTGGAGATGAGGAAGCTTAGTGTTACTCTTTTCAGATTTTTTCCCATATTGGGTTTTCTGCAGGGTGATTCTTGTGTTCATGTCTTTTTTTTGTTGTGGTTGATTCATTGCTTGCTTATTTCAGTTTATGCTGGTTCTACCACAACACAAGTACTTGAACATGTACTGGTTCTATTCAGTTCATTACGTATAGTTCTTTTTAATTTTTTTTTAATATTTTTGATGGAGGATTTTATATCATCCACAAGATCATTTTTGCTACCTGATACAGGAGCACGTGCCTTAGGCTGAAACCTCCTTGGCAGAGAGCCAAGGACTGAGGTGTTTCCATTCTGCCAAATTTGCTTGGGGCATAAACCCAACCTCATCCCTTATGGTGTTGGGGCCTTGCACTAACTAAGACTTGATCCTTGGTGGGCTCATTCAGAACCATTCAAATTCACCAAGGGACCATTGATGTATAGTTCTCGTTTATTTTCAGCTAGTTTTCCATGAATTTTTTTGTTCTTTTTCGTTTACCTCAAATTTATGATGGGCAGGGTGGTCTTAGAAATGTCTTAAAACCATTGTCTTTATGATGGATTTACGTTGCGCATTTACAACAGAATTCTGTGCATCATATTTTCAGTAGGATGATGACAAATTCACCACAGGCCACAGATATTGACGTCAGATTTATGTTAGGCCTTAAAAATCTGTTGTAAATACATCCTTGTCTTTAGTCTCACATAAATCTCGTGAAATATTATAGTGAATGCACTGGACAGAAACTATTTTATTTTGGACGTTAGTTGATACTCAGTTTTAAACAATTCAAATCACAGTTGTGTTGAATATTATTCTCTGTTATCCATTTATATGTGTCTTTGCAATGTTGTTTTTATAATTTGAGAAGAACTAGTATAATATTATTTGGGGAAAGCCCTATAGTACCTGGAGTTGTGTTTGGTTTTGAATACTTAAAATATTAAGAACTATGGTATTATTTGTCTTTTAATGATACTTTTCCGAATAATTTCATACTTAAAATTAATATAATATTTATGTCAGGCATCTGATGCTAGAATGGGTGATATCTTCAGAAAATTAAGATTACTAAGCAAATATTTTATACAAGAACTAATTCTGCTGCTTTCAGGATCTTCAATATGTAGACCTGTGGGCTGAGGAGACTTTGATTGAAGAGAACTTGATTCTGGACATCTTATTCCTTATCTACTATGAACCATTTTGCATTTGTACGGTTGATAGATTTAAAAAGTTACTTTCCATTTTTAAGGTAAAAATGTTATTATCCATTTTGTCTCATTGATATCCTGTATATGCTTAGAGAAAGCTTAGTTTTGCAATGAATTTTTTTATCTGTCATTCCTCTCATCTGAGGAAACACGCTTCATGTGCAGGAGATCATAACTGGTTGCAGCAATATTGGAAAACTGGCCGTAACACAGGTTACTCAGAAATATGCACAGGTTGTGAAATACCAGGTTATTCTAATTATCATTGAAGCTTTGAACTTTGAAAATCTTCTTCATATGGTCTATGAAGAAGTTCCATTCAGGTAGGTTAAGATACACAATTTATATTAATGGGTCTGTTTCAGTTTATGTCCTTGAGAGAGAACTTGTTATAAGAACTTGATCTTTTTATATCTGTAATTTCTATGATTTTGTTATTTCCATGCCAGTATGCTGGTTCTTCTAATGCAATTGTAGATTTAGAAATAACCTGTTACTGAAAAATCTGGAAACAACTCTTTAATTGAATGGTTTTAAACAGCCGAGGTTCTCATGCATTTTCACTTGGGGACTTGCAAGAAATTGATGATTTAATTTCGGATATTACTTCATCAGAAGCTCCTGAAGTAGGTCCTGTAATTTTTGCATGGGCTATTTTCGTCTGTCTTGTGTCAATGCTTACAACAGAAAATCAAACAACAGTGGTAGGCAGACTTTCTATTGTTCTTTGTTTCAAATTGTTCTTGTCTTTTTCAATCTATAATGATGCTTGCAAGATGTTCAGAAAAATTCTGTATTGCAAAACTTTCAGGAAATTGATCATTCAGCTTACATTCGTCAAGCTTATGAAAGTGGAGCACCTAATACTATTCTACTAATGCTTGAAAGTGAAATTTTCAAAGACTTCAATGTAGGTTATTTTTGTTCCCTTTTCTTGATTCTTTGCATCGGGAATATATATGTTATTGTCGACCGAATAGATTTTTTTTGGCTTTTTAAGTTTTCAGTTTGAAACTAGAACTTTTATTGGCAAATTTTCTATTTGAGTTGCTCAAGTCTGTTCACTATCTTTATCTGGAAAAGCCTAAAATTATATTCGTGTATATGACGAAGAATTCATTTAAGTCACTAGACAAGATCTTTGGCATTCCTGTTAAGAGAACATGTGTAACATAAGATAGTATAGTAGTAAATTAATACCATGGAATATATGATGTGGGTAGTCTCTGCCAAAATATTGAAATTATTTTGTTTGCAGTTTGTGTTTGTTAAAATTTAGCATAAGTGAAGAAACTTTATTACCTGGGATTAAGTTCTGAGGATTGTAACTTTTTAATCTTGTTGTCTTTCTGTTGTCACCTGTGAATTTGCTCATTAAATTAGTCATGTAATCTCCTAGAATCATCATTGGCACTTTTCAGCTATATTTGCACTTGTAAGTTACAGAAGTGAATATTTTAGTCCATGGGTAGTGTCATTTCATCAGACGAGCTGTTTTACTGTGGTCTGAGGCAAGATATGTCTTTTGAATTTCTCATTCGACAATCCTCTCGTAGGTCAATAACCTAACAGCTATTAGAGTATTCAGTACTCATGGCTCAGTTAATCATTAGCACAATACATTTGGAATCAGCATAGCTGTTTTACTTTGGTCTGATACAAGACTCATAGTTTGAATTTCTTGTCCAACAACTCTCACAGAGGACAATAACCAGACAACAATCATATCTTATGGTATCTATGGCTTCATAAATTATTGACACAATAAATTTGAAAGGTTCCCAACTCAAATCTGATCCAATTTTTCTGAGTTTGATTTCTGATTTGACTTTGATCAGCGAATAGGGAATTTGTTTTTCTGTTTGTTTTTGCTGTTTTATGAGTTTTTGTGATTTTTGGTAGTTTTCTGATTTTCTTGAGGTTTTGTGCTTGATAATTGCGAAAAAGAGAAAGATGCTAAAGGAACATAAATGACAGAAATAAATTATGAATTCTGATTTTCCTAGGACAGCAAATGTAATTTTCAGAATTAATGAAATTGAACCATCGATTACATAGAATTTGCATACCCGGAAGCCAATGCTCAATTTATTGAATATTTAATTGCTGAAACCAAAGCATATACAATAAAGATCTGATATAAAGTTTGATTTGCTCCTTAGTGGTATGAAAACCCTAATTTGCAGCTAGGGTTTGACTGAAAATGACACCCAAATAGTACGGCCAGTTGGTGAATGCACTAAAATGATGATATCTGCTGATAAGAAGCCCCAATCTGCAATTATATTTTGATAACTCACTACTGCAATGAATTCTAAATGCAAATTAACCTGTGATGAAGACCAATGATGCCCAAATGGAAACCCTAGGTAGATTTCCTTGTTTTGTGAACTGGGTTTTCATCCAATTCACTATACTCCAAGGGATTTCGTCATCAGAAGACCTGTATGCTGCTGAAACCCTCTTCCAGAGGTCATACCTGCAATTTGCTTTTGTCAAAATGAGAATAGAATGCCCAAGAATGATCCCAACATATTGCTTTATAACCTCCCATGAGCTTTTTTTATAAAATTCAATAAAATATTCCTTCTCAAGAGGCTACGCCCATTTTGAGGGTCTTTCCTCATCAAAAGAAAGGACCACATTTAAAAACAATTTTGAGTTACTAGGATGGGGGACACTTTTCACTATTCCTTTTATAATTTTCTGTTACTATTCACTTTTTACTATTCTATTAAAGTAAACTTTAATATTTCCAATTTATCTCTGGATTCATCAACTGAACTCCAAACTGAAAGGCTCGTAAAGCTCCCAACTAAGCTCTACAACCCTTAGTTGGGTCCCCTAACCATTTTGCTGACCTACGAGAACCCTAATAGTAGGCCAACCTCTGCTATAGTGTGAGCTGCCTAAGGAAGGGACATTACAAAATTACTATCTTAGAATGTACCTTCAAGCATATAGCACAGAGTTGATGAACCTAAGTCCATTCTCTCTTTATTTTGTTTAAAATTGAAAATATTATATTGTTTCATGACAGCAGTATAGTCACCTAAAACTCCAATAACAAAGAGTATATGTATTCCATACAAAACAATCTCAAAGATAATACTGTTAGTTCCCCCAGTGGCTACCCACCATGAAAAGAGACCTTGACGGGCAGTTCAGGTCTTGACTTTTACCAACGCAAAATAGCTCATGCATATTTAAATTTATCACAACTGATACTATCAGGTGCCCGACCTAGCAGTTGTGTTTTGGCAAAGTCGGTCAAGTCAGTTCTGCATCCACAATTATGATGACATGGCTTCTCTAGACTCTTTATGGCCTACTTTGACAATGACATTAATTGAAGTTGTAATGACCTGAGCTCGGGATCAATTGATTTTCCGATTTATTTTTGATTGGATTGACAAATGTTGTCATCCAATTTGATTAAAGCTAGTTGGATAAATTATGAATAATAAAATTTGATTCAAATATTAATATGAATAGAAATTTGAATATAAAATATAGTAGCTGTTTCTAATTTAAACTTTAAAATTATGCTATTCATTGTGGAAGAGGCTCGGTCCTCTTTATATTGCTGTTTCTGAAATTATTTCTTTATACATGCAATTTAATAATAGATGCTATCTCTGATTTTGCTGATTAATTATATCTTGGGTTGACTGGAAATGGTCTCCTTTAGGTGCACTCAAGTCCCGAGTATTTATATATACTTCTGCATAAGCAATTCGATGTCTATGCCTTTGAAATATACACCTTTTTATATCCATAATTTGGTAAAAGACACATCATCTCATTGCATCTATTCCACAAGGGGTATGTCCCTTTATTAAGCATTGTTATCTTCTTAATTAGTCGATGCCTTTTGGGTGAATCGCTTGGTTAGAGGTTTATTATTTATTAGAGGTAATTAACTTTATTCTCTTAGTTGTCGTCCAACTTCATGAAGTAGTGTTTACTTTATTTTTGTTGCAAGATGGTGCGTCCCCTGGTCTCCTCTGTGCTATGCGGCGCTTGGGTTCGTGCCATGGTTTAACCGCCTCCTGTGGATCTTGTATGAATCTAGCAGTTGTATCGGGCATTAACATGTCGATCCTTTGGTGCGACGACAACCACCAATGTAACTATTTTATTAACCTTTTATGATTGTCGTTGGGTCTGAGGCTTCAAACAACATATTGAAGATTTTATTGTAAAGCTGATACTTTGAGGTAGTGACATCGGTAGAGCCTTGAACCAATTGAAAGGGGTTATATGATCAACCCATACATTTCTTGTACTAGAGAAGATATGAATGGTATCGATCTTTCTAATACTATCGATCTGAAGATTACAGAGGATACGTTACGGTCCCTTGCAATAAGTATGGCTTTGCCAATGATTATGAAATTAGCTCCTTGACCAATGATTGTGGTGTGGCTCTAAATCCATCACATGTCTTTGTCTGTAATGACCATATTGTGGGTGCAAGTGATCCACACTCCACGTCAATGTTCACTCCCGTATGAGTGGGAATTAGTCTTATATTCATCACTGTCTTTAAATATGAACTTGTAAAGTGCATTCAAATATTCTCCATAAGTAATTGTGGTTCTATTGGTGAAGTGCATGCCTTCCGAGATCAACGTAGCTTTACCATTTCATAATTATATATTGTCGCTGCCCTCAATTATTAACTTATGACTATAGATGATCAGCTTTAAGATATTGTATCGGTTCCTTATCACTCTGTTTCAATAACATACATGAGGCGGCCTTTATTATTCATACCTAGTGCAAAGGACTACCCGATAACAAATAGGTTTATTAATAATGTCTTTGGTAGATATGATGAATGAAGATTCTATTCCAGAATTATAATACAACACTTCTTTGATATAACGGGTATCAGCCTATGGCTTGGATAAAAAGAGTCGGCACCAATATGTAGTTACCATATGTCGGATTTTGCAGGAAGATAGACAATAGTTAAGAGTGATCGTCAATGTGTTAATCAATACTCCAAATAGTAGTGGCGTGAATGATTAGAAAGGACAATTTAATATTGACATCCTTAGGAATACCGGAACGCTATAATGGAATGAATTGACTCATTGTGTTGTAGAAGAAATAACACTCGTCTTCCTTTGACACGGCCGTTGACATTAATATCTTCCACTTCAACATGTCTACAAGTCTTGGTGAATATATGCTTATGTGGTAATGTTCAAGTCTATGTAACTTTGAATGCTCTACAATCTCTCTTTTTCTCAATCTGCTCTTTGCATTCACCAATGTCATTGTATGTAACATCTAGCTTTTCTTAAACTTATCATATGATAAGTATAAGCATTATTTCTTCAGGTTGCAACTATCGGTTAAAATGGGACATTACAGAAGTCCCCTCTGATGAGTCCTACTGCACTGCATAGAGCTTGTGTTTGTTTGCTTGAGTAGAATTGCCCATTTCAAAGTGCTGGAAGACAGTGCTGCTGCTGTGCATTCACAGTTTGCATTTGTTCAAAGAAATCAAATCTGAGCTTTGCTCTTTTCAGTGGAGAATGAAATTTCCTCACCTCTAGCTTCAAATTATAGCATGTTGGATTCCAATCCTAGTTGAATTCGGTCTTTTATTCAAGGTTTCAAATTATAACTTGGCAGTCTGCCAACCATATAATATTTCTCTGTTTCTCTGCTGCCAACACTGAAATCTGCCTACCTGTATGTCCGTTGGTATTATTCATCATTTTCCTCTTGTTCTTCAAATGACAAATATTTAAAGTGTTTCCGGGAATCACAAAACTTCTTTGCAGGTGCTTTCAGTTTCCTACACCATCTTAGGATTTCAAAGCAATCTTCTTTACCTTCTTGCTGTTTGAAACAAGCTCAAATTTTCAACATGTATGCCATCTCAAGCATTCGGGAATTCTTACAGATCCTACAATGTCAATCCATCGTGCTGATTTTGTGTTCCTCTTTAGGTTTCTGGCTCTATCACCTGCCAGGCTATCTCTTGCACATCTCCCATGTCATGCAACCCTCCATGGCAATACATAGTCCTTTGTCATCCTTCCATTCAGTGACAGCTAGGTGATGCATATGTTATGAGTCTGCTTACCATCATACCTATCTAGCAATTTTATTTATCCACTCCATGCTAATATCTCTTAATTTGTTTTGCTACTTATGTTGGATCTTTCCTGATTTTGTGATTTGCCATTTCATAAGATTCTATTTACACTTTTCCTGCTTGTTTGCCATGATATTTTGAGAGGTAAAAGAAAAGCTACCCTATGTTTAGGCTCTCCGTGAATGACTGGGATGTGTGAATGTGCCTATGCTTCTATTGTTTTGGAGCACAGATTTGTGCGAATAGAAAATAGACCACATCTTTGTGCTTGAATCAAGTGATGTTTGGTCAGTGTAACACATAGATTATGTTGATTTTCTTTTTGCATCAAGCGTAGAAATGAACTCCTGCTTTAAGAGGTGGAGGTGATGCCCAAGTGTTGGAGTTTGGAAACTGGCTTTGGACATGGTTGTGTTGATGATTATTTTTCTTATTTTTTGACTATCAGCTAAATATATGTTATTTGTTGTGAATGAGAAGTTAAACAATGCCTTTTTTAGTAACATGTAATTTTCTTGTGTCAGTATAACAGGTGTCTACAATTTTAAGTCAATTCTCCTATTGAAGTCTCAAACATAGTTTGTAATTTTCATTACAAATATTGTTTTTCCTAAAAAGTTGTTTGTGCACAGGATCAAGTTGCTGGGTACAAGAGTGTGTTAAAAACACTAATTTCTGCATTCATTGCAGCATATGATATAGCTAACCAGGCATGGAAATATTCTTTTACTCATTTTAATTTTTTACTTAGCTTTACATATTAGTAAGCTGGATAACTAAGACCACTCTTTGAAAATGTGTTTGACTGCAGATGGACGATAACATCGTTAAGTTTCTTTTGGATATGTTATGTGAAATATTTTCTGGCCAGGTTTGATTGAAATATTTTTAAACTTCTTGTTGGATTCAAATTGATTGCAATGCTGCTGATTATATATTCTGGGCAAAAAGATTAATAAGTTCAAGTGACATGCCAGGAATCCCTTTGCTTAGAATTTTGGGATCGAGAGAGTGTGATTGATGGGCCAATTCGAAGTCTGCTTTTCACATTTAGGGACAATTTTCCATATCAGACTTTGCCTGTGATTCGCTTGTTGTCTTCATTATGTGAAGGAACCTGGTCTGCTGAATGTGTGTGAGTTTCATAACTATAAATATATTTTTGATTTCTGCAAACTACGTCTTTTGGAGATAGACAACTATGTTTCGTTTTCTACTATTTTAGTAGAACCATCCATTTTTTAGATGTGCAATGACGTTTGATTTTACTTGAATTCTTGTCAATAATCTTTTTTGTAAAAGGAAATTTTCATTGTTAGTTTCATAATACTGAGGCTTTTGCACTTGTCTTAAATTGTTGTAGTTTGAGACTTTGAAGCCTACCTTTGCTATTTTTCTTTATTTGGTTTTCACACCATTACATAAAATTATTTCAGATCAACAGAAGATGCATTTGACCTTGTCTTTTTGGTTGCAGATTTAACTTTTTATATAGGATGTCAAAAATAACTTGCTTATTCCAGAGGAGAGGTTTCTCTTATGTAAACAATGATTTACAAACAGTGCAAGCACATATTTCCTTGCAAGTTCCTGGAGCATCTGGATTGGTTATACCTGCTGGGACATTTGGATGTGTCATGAAGACGGTGGATGAAGATGTGATTCTTGTTCGGTGGGAGGTATACTATGTTGTATTTGTTGACAGATGATTTCATTTGTGAGTTTTCAGATGGATGTGTTTTCTACTTGCTGATCCGACAACAATATTTACTAGATCTTGTTCTGTTGCTTATTATACCACTTTGTTTATGGTAAAAGTTCCTGCTGCAGTGGGTTTTCTATTTTTAAGATGTTATGTAGAGAGTGGATTTTCAATCTGTACTTTTAATGAGGTTGTGAATGATATTCCCGAGGAAGCTTCAAATAACTTGTTTGCCTCCTGGATGAAAGAAATTTATCTTTGTAATTAGGCTCTTCTATTTGCTTCTGTTCTTGGCAGTTCTCGGGTTGTCATCTTATGGTTACATATCTCTAAATGGTTGATTGTAATTGGATGAGATGCCTTTTTCCTTGGAGGTTAGAAATTCAGTTAGCATCTTCCAGCTAATTGCCGGTTTTGTCTTGAAACTAAGATGGCAATTGTATCATGCTTTTGTCTATGTAAATAATGATGTATGCTAAGCTATGTTTCACCAAGCTTCTAGGATGGGGATGGCAAGGGACGGGGACATGCTTCCAGGATGAATTTTTTTGGAGGCCGTTGTTTATGGGATGACAGAGGATGACTGTTAAAAAAAGGGGAAAATTTAGGAAATTTCAAATATTCATATGATAAGATTGATAAATCCTTCATTATATACATTATAGAAACTTAGTACATGGCATTAGAGTTGAATTTATATTTCACATGAGAGTTGACAAATAAATTAACAAAATTTAATTGCTTTGATTGTCAATGTGCATTTGTATTATATAAAAATTACAACAATCAAAGGCTGTAAATTTCAAATAGAAAATGTCAAAAACTTAGAAAATATGCTACTGCCTCTAATCAACATCTACTAACATTGCATCAAAATCGGAGTATGAGTCTGAGTCACAACCACAATGAGGGGCTGCCTCATCCAATAGAACCCCAACCAATCCCTCTTGTGCTTCCTCATCAATATGTGTGGCATCTTTGGGATCAACATCTTACCCTAAAACTAGAGTTTGTCAATGTTCGATAGTGTGTCAATTTTGAAGTCACAAAGCACTAGGCACATCCACCAACTTCTCCACTTGTCTAGAGGTAAACCTGTTCCTCTTCATAGAGTGGATGAAGTTGTATGTGGATCAATTCTTCTTTGTAGCAAAGGAACTTGCAACATGTGAAAGAATGCAAGTGGCAAGTGTCTTCAACTTTGGTGTATCTTTACCATGCTATGTCTTGATGAGCACACAGAGCGGGGGGGTGGAAGCGGGGGGTTTGAAGGGGAGGGCGTGGGGGGCAGTGAATCAGCATAACGTAACTTTTACCAATTTCAAACTTTATCAATCACAATGGCAACTATGCAAGAATATAACAATTAGAACAAGTTGACACCAAGATTTTATGTGGAAATCCTTACGTGAGAAAACCATGGTACAAATATTGTACTTTATATATTTATGTGAATTATGAAATATTCGAGCCATTTTTTTTTTTCAAATTTTCAATTACAATAATTAGAGCAATACACGTTAGGGTTAGCTCTAAACCAAAATGATGAAGCAACTCTAACCGATGTACACCGTGATTCATGTGGGCAAGGTGTGAGCATTGGTCGAGGATCTGAAATGTAAACAGAGTGGAAGGAACTCTAACCAAGAATGGCGCTGATGGCGAGCATATGGTTAGAGGATCTTAATGGAAATGCTGATACAAGAACTCTAACCAAGAAATGCGTCGGCGAACGACGAGCATGTGGTCAGAGGATCCCTACCATCTAAATAGCTGAAAGCAAACTCAACACCAAGTATGTGCTACTCAATCCAATACGGAAATGAGGCGACCATATGGCGGAGATAGAAAGAAATACAATGCAGTTTCAGAATGTAAGATAAGCATTACAAATCAGAATTAATCAAGATTAAAGAACTGCTGTCAGTACTACTGTCAGCTTACAATATGAAGAGCAATCGCCTACCAAGAGCATATGAATATAACAGATTAGCATTACATCATATAAGAGAACTCTCCTTTGCTTAATCAAGGATGCCAAGACCAATAACTTCTCTCAGAAACCAAAATGATGATTCTGATTTTAACAGATCTGCACTTTAAATTTATAACCAGCAACCTATCACCACACTTAAATGATCATATCTCTCTCACAACTCATTCAATTGACATGAAACGAAGTGCAATAGACCCTAATGATGAAGGCGACCAAGATAGAACACTGAAAACTGATCAAAAGTCCCTATTTATTTTATGCACGAATTCCAAGACAAATCTAGATGGTACAACCCATCAAGAGGGGCGATTTGCATTTAAAAATTCAAGACTCCATTAAAAATTCTGCAAATTTGAGGAAAGGGTCGCCCCTTACAGACAAAGAGAATTAGACAATACCCAGAATCACTCTTTTTGTATTTTTTGACTTGTGATTAAAAACGACAATTTGCTATAATGAATATGCAACTCCAGAAACTCACTAATATGCATAAAACTGATTTACAAAGCCACACAAAGACTAAAATGCAGAAATCTCACAATAAATCACTCCAACTACACTACCTCACCACTAGTCGCTATCTTTCAAGCGAGAAGCAATGCCAAGCTAGGAGGCTTACATTCCTCGAAGAAATCCAACAGCCATTCTGGCAGCATAACATTTCTGTAGACAAAAGATAATCCAAATGAGAACCAATGGCTTCCTTTTATAATTTCTAGATGACCCTTGTCGAAACCCTAATCTTCTTTTTTGAACCAAACCCTAATCCTCCAATAGATGGCGTCCCACTTTTCCAAGCAAAACTTTGACTTTTTAATATCATTTAATTTCCTCCTTGAAATTGGCGTCCAACTTATGCTTGGATTAAACTTTTCTTTATAAGAAATATAATTATTTTCCTTCAATGAAGCGCCACCTAAAAAGAACATCTTTAAAAACAACTTAAAGTGAAGTTGCTAGGCCAAGGGGGGGGTCAATGTTAAAATATAACATTAAAACATGACTTAATTAAAATGATTCGAACTTATCTCTCCAATTATGCCCCAAAGCCAAAATTGAGTAAGCCAACTGATTAGTCTGAAGTAGAAAGCCAACCGTGCCAAAACCAACAGGACCACTGCTAGAAATAGAATTTACTAAAAATAGTAAATTCCTGAAGATGCTCAGAATGCCAAGAAAAACATATCACTGCGAAGCTCTCTGAAAACCCAGAAAGAATCCGCCATTAAATCAACCAACCTCGAGCAAGAGCATCCTTCAAAACATGAAACCCAATTCATCGAGTAGCCTACGGGTCTCCAATAGGCCAACGGTCAATTGGAAAGATCATGCCGAGAAGGGGACATTACAAATTACAATTATTGTAGGCACCAACGCCTAATTTGTTTTGTAGGCACCAACCTACAAGAAGCACCAACTCCCAATTTGTAGGCACCAACCTACTGGAGGCATCAACCCCCACAGTTCATAGGCACCAACCTACTGGAGGCACCAACCCCCACTTGCCAAGCAAAACTTAGCAAAAGATAATAACTTCAAGAATAATGCTCCACCTTCAATGTTGCTTCTTCAATGGATGATGGATGATTCTGCTCAAATATGTTTCTTAATGCTATAAAGATCTGTTTTCTACACATATATCATACGGACAACTTCTCCTCAGAAGTTTTCTATAAGGCTCTTCAAAATCTGCTCGATTCTTCTTTTCTATCTCTTCTAGATCTTCCTCTTTATACCAGCATATTCTTCTTTAATGCTCACACAAACTTTTCGTTATTATTTCTGCTCTTCTCTATCATTCACACAATCTTCTCCTTTATCTCTGCATAGATTTCTTCTTTATTTCTGCATAGATCTATCCTTTGTATCTTCTATGTATGCATGAACTTCTCTTCTATATCACAGATCTGTATTTGTCCTTTTATTTCAATCTTTTTCACAGACTTTGCTTCAGATACTATCATAAATCTGCTCTTAAATTCCTTCACAAATCTGCTTCAACTTTCATCATAAATCTGGTATAATTCTATTCATAAACATGCCTTATAAGTCTGCTCAAATCTACCTCGTAAATTCTCCAAAATTATGCTCATAGAGACTTCATAAATCTGCTTATAAAGTCTTCATAAATCTGTCTTCTATTTATTCTCCTCCTTCATAAGTCTGCTACAATTTACTCCAGCAATTTGCTCATAAACTCCCTTTTAATCAAGGTTACCCCAAGTTTCTGGGACGGGGATGGCAGAGGACAGCGGGACGAGTCCCCAAGTTTCCGATTTTTGAGGCCAAATTTAGGGACGGCAGGGGACGGCTATATAAAAATAAAGGGAAAATTTAAAAAATATAGGGAAATTTTAAATATTCAATAGATAACATGGATAAGGAATGCATAATATACATTATAGGACATTCACATATAACATTTGTGTTCAAGTTGATATGGTTTATTAGGTATGCATTGATCTTAATGAATAAGTTAGAAGTTATTCAATGGAAAGTTTGATTTTGAACTCAGAAAACAGATACTCTGATGATAATTTTTTGTTTATTGATAACTGGAACAATAGAGTGCAACCTTCTGAGAATGATAATGACTTGCATTAGGCAAATAATTTGCACAGTTATCATGTTATTGTTTTGCATGATCAGATGTCCCAAGGCCCGCTATGTATCAACTTCACAATAGAGTAAGACTTATGAGACTTATTTATGAGGCACAGTAGCATTGAGAACAAGCACTGAGTGCTGGGTTATTCACTGGAATTCATCTAGGCACCTCAATACATAAACCAATATTGAATAATTGTATCAGTTACACTTATCCAAAGTTTCAAGACAACAAGCAGTGACACCAATTTATTTAATGGGTGGACATAAATAAGTTCACACTCCCTTGCTATGAAAATGTGCTTTTTGTTTTGTTTTGACCATGCTTTGATGCAGGGCACGGTTGACCATCTTGGGGACGACCAGGGGACTTCTAGGATGGCTAACTGTCTTGAGGATAGCTAGGGGACTCCTAGAAGTCCTTTGGCCGTCCCCAAGTCCCTTGGCCGTCCCCGGGACTGGTCAGCCGTCCCCCATCCGGTCAACGACGTCCCCCCGTTTCGGGGACGTTTCCTAAAAAAATTGCAAAAAAGGGGACGGTCCCCTGCCGTACCCCAGTACCCGGGACGGGGGATTGGGGGGGGGGGGAGGACGTGTCCCCGGGTATCCCTCCTTTTAATCTACTACACAACGTTTTCAGATGTATTCTTAAGGTCTGATTGTGTTTATATGATATCTCCTTTTTCACACACACACCACAAATCTGATTTGGGTCTCATACATATACGTAGTCCAAACATTACAATCTTTGTTTTAGAGTCATATCCTTTTATTGCTGTTTTTACAAACATATGCCTTTTCATTTTTTAATTGCTAGATCACCCCGTTTATGTTTTATTTAATTTGTTTTATCACTCCTTGTAAAAGATTACATCTTTTCATTTTAAATATCATTAAGTTCCCTTAAAAATGTAATCGCACCCTTTCCATAATTTAATTCTGAAGTTGCACCTTTTACTAACAATATTATTTTTATTTAAATCGCTTCATTTAGAGCGGTATTATGGAAACTGTTTGTGCTGAAGGGACCACATCATTTCATCATTTTAATATTCTAAAGGATATTGCTGTCTTCTTTCTGAGTTTTGTCTTTATCTTATTTCGTCCCTTTGTGACTTTTGTCCTTTGTGGTATTTGTTTTATGTGCTGTTTATTTATTTTTAAATGCTTCAGGGTCGCTGCCTTTCTATCTGATTTTAAATCTCACTTCTTCAAAAAAACTAACTGTATCATTTCTTCAGATTTTTGAATCGATCCTTTCACTTTCAGAATTAATAACTGACTACTTTCACTAAATCTGTTTATGTCTAATAATATCTGTTTTGCTGCTTTCTTCTTTTATCTTTGCTCTCATATATATGAGGCTCAAAAACTGATCTCTCATACTTTATGATTCCATGTAAATAACTAATGTTTAAAGCACTTATCTTCACTGGTAGTTGGCCATGATAGAGATTGGCCCAATATAGAAACTCCAATGTGATCGTCCAAAAATGTCTTAGAAATGCCACTGAATGATGATGATTACTTGCATACAAATGATATTTCTACTTGACATTAATGACAATATGTATATGCACTATTGACATCAATGACAACTTCAATAGTCTGGACTAAGCGCCTTTGACATCAATGCCAATATTACCAACATGTCCACCATCTAATAAGGTCATTCTGAACTAATGTAACTCTATCTAATTTTTCCTTTGGTATGTTGAATGTTAGACTGCAAAGATTAGCAAAGGCAAGCCCTTGTGTGTGAAGTAAAGTTGACTCTTCACTTGAATACATCTTTCCAATGGCCTTCATTAAACTTTGTTTTACTTTTCATACTCAAAAGGAGGCACTCTCCTAGTATTTGGTGCATACCATTTGAGATTTAGAGGAAAGGCTGCTATATGAAGTAGGGTGTTCATGGTGTTTCATCGTCGTATCACAATGGGCTTGATATGCTGCTCATATAATCGAAAATTAGGATCTTTTTCATAAATTGCTTGCTTCATCCACCCAAACATTCTACCAAATATGTGATGGATCTCTTAATGTAATGTCCTTTTTCGTGGAGTAGCCAAAGATTGACCCATTCTATTTTATTCCCGTAGGCTAATTTTGGGCAATACCAGGGAATAAATTAATTAATTAAATAAAGTTGTCCAATAAATCAAATTTTATGGATGATTTTATTTTAATTAATTTTATAGAGTGACTTAGTGAATTAAAAAGGGGAAATATTAAAAGTCACTTTATAAAGGTGCTTTATTGAATTATTTTAAGTGGGAAATTAAAAAGTCCTTTCAAGAAAGTTCTATAGGAAAATGTAAAAAGAGGAATTAAGAGCTCATTTGCTCATGCTTGTTAATGAATGATAGCTTCGGTCAGATATGAATGATGATTGCTGTAAGCATCATCGTCATTCATACTTGATCAAAGTTTATCATTTATATTGAAATATTTCTGGAAAAAACATTTAATCGAATTTATGAGCATACATATAAAATTCGAATTATATATATGATGTTATATTCTGCATTTCATTAATCGGAATTTACTTACTCATCCGCCACCTTGTAGAAGGGTATATATGAGTTATACTAAACAATGATAAACGACTTTATCATAAGCTGCGCCCTAAGGGACACGTCCCATGAGTGGACGTGTCTCCACTTGTGGAGACACGTCCTCTCATGAGACGTGCCTCTTAGGGGCGGGTCTCCTCTCTTATTTATGGCGGATCCTTCTTTGATATGCAAACATAGAAATCGAATAATGTTCTGCAATCAGCACATTCAAAATAAGAAATTCAAATCTGGAAATTGAAAATCTGAACATAGAAGTTTGAGTAGTATTCTTACACTTAGAGTTTTAGTGGAGACATCGCCCTCTCATGAGACGGGTTTCTTAGGGGTGGGGTCTCTCTTATTTATGATGGATCCTTCGATATGCCAATAGAAATCGAATAATGTTCTGCAATCAGCACATTCAAAATAAGAAATTCAAATCTGGAAATTGAAAATCTGAACATAGAAGTTTGAGTAGTATTCTTACACTTAGAATTTTCATAAGTCCCCTAGTCTCCCAATTTGATTGAAGATTTGTTTACATTTACATGGTATCAGAGCCAAGTTGTGTGAATCCAAAACAAATCTAAAATCAGTTTGCTCTAGAAAATTCGTATTTTCTAAAATCGAATTCACATCACATTCTTCATAATGTCAAGTGTGATCAGATTTGAAGATCGCCTTGCAGGAGCAGACAACTTCACATCATGGAAATTTAGAATCATGATGATCCTTAGAGAGAATAAACTAGACTCACTTGTGAAAGAAAATAAAAAGGAACCAGAGGCTGAACCTGAGAAAACTCAATGGGTTGAAAACAATGAAAAGGCCATGAAAATTCTAGTAGATGTAGTTAGGGATCATATAGTGCCTATCTTAACAAAACATGAAACTGCATACCATATGTACAAATCTCTTGAGAGTACCTATGAGATTAACAACACCTGCAGGACTCTTGCATTAAAAAGGCAAATCAACAATGCACAAATAAACAAAGGAGAGTCCATTAATGCATACTTCATGAGGATTATTGAACTAAGGGATCAATTATCAACAATTGGATATCAGATTGATAGCAAAGAGTTAACTCTAATTGCACTAGGAGGCCTACCAAACTCATGGGAGTCATTTGTTCAAGGAATAAGTGCGGGATCTAAACTCCCTAAGTTTGATAGGCTAAGAACTGACTGCCTTCAAGAAGAAACAAGACTTTCCACAAAAGAGAATAAACAGAAACACATAGATGAAGACATTCATGTTCTACACACAACATCTAATAAGAGGAGTAAGAAAAACTCCCACAAGAGAGGATCTTTTTAATACGAGCTTCAGAAGGCCGACTATTGTCATGGTCTCGTAGACGCCCTGTGGGCCTTGGTTTGAGTCTGGCAGATAATGATGCTCTCCTTTACTCGTCCTCACCTCATCCGTGTGGAAGGCTGGCCCGTTTCCTTTCAGCCGTGATTGCCCTTGATTTCTTTCCGTTATCTTCTTCTAAAATTGACGCAAATTCTCTATAATCTCAGCCGCGGATTCCTCTTGATCACTGATATTTAATTTATCGTGGCTTATCCAAGACCTGATATCGGGCATCTCTTATTTGACCGTTGTGGTTAAATTCCTTTTATCATTGGTCATTTCGGGAGACAATAAGGTGTCGAGAAGCAATGTTGGGAATTGCGTGATAATATTTGCATATCACATTCAGACCATCTGACGGGGAAGACAAAGTCATCGCTAGGCAGATTAAAGGATGGTATCGAGTAAACAAGGCAAATCGTGGATGTATTAATCACTGAAGGTTACAAGGATATTGCAAATGTCTTGAGTCCAGGCGATGGGAACTCAGCGGTTAAGAATTCAGTTTCTGGATCGAAGCCTTCGCGTGTACGAATCACGGAAATCTAGTTTGAGCTAAGACTCCGATCGAGCATCCTAGCAGACTGTATAAAGAGTGGTAGCAATTGCCGGGACTGTGAGGCCATCATACCAGCGACACAATTCAAATTCTCGTGTAATTGTCAGCAGAGACATCTCTTCATCAGGAATCGCACTTCATTGGTTCCGTCTTGACTACATGATCTCTGCGCATTATTTCATGTTGGGGATTTGAGCAGTTTTAATGCAACAGAATAGGTCAATTGCCTTTTAGAGCTATAAGCTCTGTGAAAAGTAAGATTTTACC
>VDFB02322191.1:9139-50131 GCA_007258455.2 Sequoia sempervirens
GTACTTGGGGAATGTTGATGTTTCTGAGCTCTATAACAACATTGTAGCAAAGACATACTGACCTTGAATCCATAGATACCTTATGTATATTTGGGGGAAACCCCTCCCTCTTTTTTCATGGTATAGCTTGATTTCAGAAACATATGACTTGGCATAGGGCTTTCTGAGTAAAGCTCTCATGTCTTAGAAGTAAACATTGGCTACTTTAAAGCAATTTCTCACAACAATGGTGTTAGCAACTACTTTAAAGTGGGGGCATACATCGATGATATATTTTGACATTTTTGCATGTTTCATGGTGTGATTTTATTTTTCTTGTGATGTGTCTTTTTCTTGGTGGTGTCATTGGGTTTCATGTCCTCCAAGAGTGTGATATTTCTTAGCATATGACTTTCCTCTTAGTGGTGATGTGACACATTGCATTCCCTAAGTTGCAAATCTTACTCTTGAATTATCCTCTCTTGGAGACATTAGGCATGATGATCCCTAAGAAGAAATACCTTACATAAATGAAGCAAGATCCACTTGACCAAAAACCTATACATAATGTTCATAAGTGTTCTGCATAATAGAACTTGCTGACCTTGTCAAGCTCAAAACCCTAAATTCAAGGCCACCTAGCATAACACACCTAACTTGCCTATGGCACCTTTCCTTGCATTGTTGTGCCTTATTAAAGTTGTTAAGAGGATATATTTGATATGGTATGGGAGCCTAATATGATTCTCTCATTTTCCACCCCTTTGTTTTGTTTCACTTTGTGGTGCCTTATTGAAGTTATTAGAGGGATAACTTTGGTATGGTTAGTACGATGAGAGTTGACACATAGGTATTACTTTCTCATTTTACAGTGAGATCTAACACATAGGAATTAATTTCTCATTAAGCCACTTTATTGGAAGAATCACCTAGTGGACAACCTAGAGTTTTGCTACCTTAGAGCAAGTGCAAAACCCATAGCCTAGATGTGTTCCACATCGCATTGGACAATTTAGACTTGATCTTCTTGGTATTTTATAGTGTATGATTGTGTATCATTTTCATTGTTTCATACATAAGTGTTTTGAATGTCTATTTTAGTGTGAGTTTGACATGAGCTCATACTCTCACTAAAGTGGGGGAAAAATGTATTAACAAAAAAGTATCCCTTTTTTGCTTAATTTGGGAATAATTAATATTAAAATGAGCTTAATATTTCCTTGATTTAGTGTTGTAATGTTTTTACACATTCACATTAATTTTAGGGCCATTTTTAACTAAATGGAGTTAATTGTGCCTTATTTAGGGTGTTATAAGGTGTATCTTGACATTTTCACACTAATCTAGGTCTTTATTAATCAATTGAGGTTAATTTACCTTAATTGGCCCCTTAAATTCAAATCCAAGCCTAATTAAATGCTAATTTTGATAGATAAAACCCAACATTCATAAATGCCATTATATAACATTTAATTTTAGAAGACGTGTTTCATAGGTTAGTGACCTAGGACCCATTTGCCAACTAGCGAATAGGTCCTCACTAGGTCCTAGGACCCTATTTTCACATGATATTTCACATTTCCTAAAGTGTGTCCTAGTTAAGCAAGCTAGGACCCATTCGCCACATGGCGAATGGGTCCTCACTTAGAACTAGGACCCCTCCTTGAAATATGCTTTTGGTAGTATTCTAATAATTTCAAATCCTAGATTTGATGTCTACTTGTGATATTTGAATTTTGGGATTTAATGATAATTTGTGTATAAATACAAAGCTATTTCACTTAGTTTCACCTAGAATATTTCATGCAAGCTAAGGATGTTCAAGAGAGCATTATAGGATCATTCAAGAGCATTTCTAAGGCATTCAAGAGTAGATTATAGAAGAATATTGCAGCAATCAAGATCCATTTCATCATGTCAAAGGCATACTACGTCATGCATGTTGTTGAGTTAATGTGTTGATGTAGCATTCAAGATCCTATTCAAGCATTGTTTCTAATCAAGTTCATGATTAAGATCTACATTCATTGAGGCCACTTCATACTGATTTGCAAATCTACAATCCAAGGTTTCATTTCATTACAAGTTTTAATTATCAAAATGGGGTTTGACCAAGGAAAACCCCTATTCCCTAACTAACAATGTTTTTTCTCCTTTGATGTGTGATTGTAGGTTTTTAGTTGAAGAACATTTGGAGAGAAAAATTGCAAAAGTTTTCAAAGTTGCTAAGAAAGTTGCAAAATCATGGAAACTAAGCTATAGGGTTTATTTTTGACTTCCAATAGTGCTTGACTAGAATCTGGGAGTGTAGACATTGAAGAATAGGACCTAGAAACCATTTTTCTAGAGACCTAGCAAGGACCCATTTGCCATAAGGCGAATGAGTCCTTAGTGAGGTTTGAAAAAAGAACTTTTTGCAATAGGTACACAACATTTGACCCTCTTAAATATTCCTTTTAATTTCTATATCAGTTAGGTTTAATTTCTATAACTCAATTACACATCATAACCCTCATATTGAATGAAATATAGAGAATTAGATATAGTCTTCATAAATTCATTTTGGTGAACCTATTTTTCTATGTTTCACTAGTGAAAACCCTTCAAATGAGTAAAAAATTCCAAGAATAATATGCTACAAATTATTCTCCATTTTTATCCATTACAAATTATTTATTAAGAATTACCAAAATATGATTTCAATATAGTTTGGAAGAACTTATTTCTCTAAAGTAATGTGTAACTATAGGACCTTATCTCTAATAAAATGGGTGTAATACTTGTGGCCAAACAATATACACATTAGCTTCAAGATGTTAATTGAGTACTTTTTCAACCTACTATATTGAGGCACATCCACCTTATCTCTAAACATCATCATATAAGTGAAACTTTTCCTTTTTTGCATTAACTTCAACATCATCATCACATTTAGGAAATAGGGATATAAGAATGTACATAATGATGATCATTGAATGTATATATACCTCCCAAAGCAACTATTTATTAGGATGAAATTCATGATTAATATATGGTGTTAGGATAAATTAATATCAATTTTTGGACAAACTTGAAATGAAACTCATTCTAATTTTATTATAAACCACTAATTGCCCCAAATTTCATGTGATTAATTGATATACCACTAGGGTGTGCCTTTTCTACCTTCATCATTTGAAACTCTAAATATCTAGCCATCAAGTAAGTTAAAAATTTGTCTTATTTTTGGGCCAAAAGAGAATTCTTGGACAAATTATGCAATATTTTTCTACTCCAAGATGAGTATGAGATGGTGCTTTATGTGCCTCGTACATGATTACATGCCTTAAATTTTTATTTTTTATGACATAAATGCATCCCTAATATCTAGATAATCTAGTTACATCAAAATAATACCCTCATTTTTCCATTTAAAATTTAGATAAAGTACTAATTTCCTAATAAAATGAATGAAAATTATACTATTTTAAACAATCTTATTTGTCAATTCAAATTGTAGGCTAATTATTTTAGGCATATTGTATCATTTTCTTAACTCATTAGGAACACTATTTTCTTTTTCTTTGATATAAGAGATGTTAATATCAAAATCACAAAGTAATTATAGCCATGCTCACTTGATGTCACATGTCTAATTTTATATGCTTAATTTCAATATATTAAAAAATTATAAATTAATGATAGTAAGTTTCCATAATCCATATCATATATTTGTATTACTTCTGGATTTGATTGTGTTGAGAGTTTTTAGCATCAATGTTTCAAATCACACTCTGTGATCCATCATCAGGATGAAAAAGAGCAAGAGGAGAAATTGGATAATTGCAGACTTAGACTTGATAAAAAAGGAAAGGGGAGGAGGGAAGGATACATACAATTCGAGGACAATATTAAAGAAAAGGAAAAATAATAAAAACCTACCTATAAAGAAAAAGAAGATGAGAGGAAACCAACAAAAGAAATAAGCATGGATATAAATAGCAAGAAATGGATATATAAATAAAGAAATAAAGAAAAGGATACAAAAATATAAAGAAAGATATATGATTATATATATATATATAAGGAATATATATATATATATATTACCAAATAATATATATATAGATACATATATGTAGATATATATACATACATATAAGTAGATATATATATATAAACAAAGAACTATAAATATAAATATAGAACTAAATATAGATCTATGAATAAAGAAAAAATATAAGTAAAGAACTAAAAATATAAATATTTATATTTGAATATAAATAAATATAAAATATCTATTTAAATATATATATTTAAGAAAGCATAAATTTAAATAAAAACAAATAAAAAGAACAAAGACAAAAATAATTAATCCAACACCAAGGAAAAATAAGAAGAAGAAAAAAAAAACATATCTATATGAATTTGTATATATATATAAAAACAAAGATCTATAAATAGAGAAATAAAAATCAATATATAACTATAAATATATATTTACAAAGAAGACAAGTATTTAAGAAGATAAATATATATCAATATAAATATATACTTATATCTTATATCTTGTGCAAAGAAGAAAAAAATATAACAATTTAAATATATATTTAAGAAGACAAATATATATCTATTTAAATATATATTAAAGAAGAAAAATAAATAAAAATAAATAATTAAATAAAAATAAATATATCTATTTAAATTTATATATAAGAAAGTAAAAAGTTAAGTAAAAATACACAAATAAAAAGAACAAAGACATAAAAAGAATAAAACAAAGACCAAGGTAAAATAAGAAAAGAAAAAGAAAAGACAAAAATAGAAGAAGAATAAA
The DNA here is from genome assembly GCA_007258455.2 of Sequoia sempervirens. Lineage (NCBI taxonomy): Eukaryota > Viridiplantae > Streptophyta > Pinopsida > Cupressales > Cupressaceae > Sequoia > Sequoia sempervirens. Next base: position 13,935 of record VDFB02322191.1, read on the forward strand.
ACCAAAACATAAAGAGAAAACAAGGGTAAAGAAGGAAAAAGCAAGAGCAAAAAATTGATAAACCAAAAGAATAAATAAAAAGATCAAAGCAAACAAAAATAAAGGGGACAAGAAAATAAATGGAAAGAAGAAAGAACCAAAGCCTAGAGAGAAGAAAAATAAGAGACATACAACAAAACAAGGTCTGACCAAAGTAGACGAGAAGAACAAAGGGGAAGAGGAGGAAGGACGAAAGGAGACAAATCACCACCCAAGGAGAAGAGAGACAAATTGATATATATTTTTCTTCTTAAATACTTTTCTTCTTTGCAAATATATATTTATAGTTCTATATTGATTATTTATATATATATATATATATATATATAAATTCATATAGATATGTTTTTTTTTTTTCTTCTTCTTATTTTTCCTTGGTCTTGGATTGATTCTTTTTATTTATTTTTATTTAAATTTATGCTTTCTTAAATATATATATTTAAATAGATATTTTATATTTATTTATATTCAAATATAAATACTTATATTTTTAGTTCTTTATTTATATTTTTTCTTTATTCATAGATCTATATTTAGTTCTATGTTTATATTTCTTTGTTTATATATATATCTACTTATATATATGTATATATATATATGTATATATATATATATGTATGTATATATATATATATCTATCTACATATATGTATCTATATATATTATTTGATAATATATATATACATACATATATGTAGATATATATGAATATATATATTTTCCTCTCTTATATATATACATAATCATATATCTTTCTTTCTATTTTTGTATCCTTTTCTTTATTTCTTTATTTATGTATCCATTTATTGCTATTTATATCCATGCTTATTTCTTTTGTTGGTTTCCTCTCATTTTCTTTTTCTTTATAGGCAGGTTTTTATTATTTTTCCTTTTCTTTAATATTGTCCTCGAATTGTGTGTATCCTTCCCTCCTCCCCTTTCCTTTTTTATCAAGTCTAAGTCTGCAACTATCCAATTTCTCCTCTTGCTCTCTTTCATCTTGATGATGGATCATGGAGTGTGATTTGAAATGTTGATGCTAAAAACTCTCGACACAGTCGAATCCAGAAGCAATACAAATCTATTATAAATTAGTCTAAAATTCATGTTGTACATTTATGTTAAATTTGAATGTGTGTTCAATGTGACTTTTATTTCAAATTGTACTTTATTTAATGATATCTTTGAAACACTTGTATCAAAATTTATTCTAAATATCTTATATTTAAAAAATGAGTAGACTCAATTCTTCATGTTATGCAATTAGTTTGTTGATATTTTCTTCTAATTGTTTAACATGCAGTGGATCTTGATGGAGAAAATACCATTAGGTGATGAGTTTTTGATAGATGATCTTTTAGATCCTCAGCCTCAAATTTGTCACCTCCACACTCTCCACCTCATAGCCCCCCACCTCCTAACCTCACACCCCCTGAATTTAATGAGTCTCAATTATGAGCAAACATCAATATAAATATAAACATTATTCAAGAAAACAATTATTTAATAAAAAATGAGCCTAATATGCCCCCCATCTATCATGGTTTGCATCTTCCATGCAAACTATTGTCGACTTTGTTTGATCCATTAATGCGTATTTAGATAATTTTCGTTGATGGAGAGAGGAAAGAAGATAATTTTATGTAGATGGACTATCATATAGAGTGATCCTAGATGTTCACATTACAAAAAAAACTAGTTCCCCATATTTCATTGACCCTCATACCAATCTACCCATTCCTCATGATGGAGCCCCTAAAAATGCTTCATGTCCCATCTCAAAATTCTGCAAAAAATTGGTTGAATCCAAATCTTTGGGCTTAGGGTTTTGTTTATTGTCACTATTTTAGGGTTTATGGTGCTTAGAACCCTTCTTAAATAACCCTTAAGCATGTGTCCTTGCCAATGTTCTAATTCATCGTTGACCAGTTATCGTTGGTGCTCGGTCATTTAAGTTACATCCTATGCCACCGGAACCCATGAAGTATCTGACACCTCATGCCTAGGTTTGAAACTTATTTTATTTTGTAAGGTCGATCGATCGACCTTGTTTGGCCTTTACATCCTTTGGTTAAAATGGTTTTAAGTTTGTTGAGGCCTTTTCTTGCATTGTCCTAGGTAGTCCCCCTTTTTTAAACTAACATTTTGCATGTGTAGATTCCTAGCAATTATGATAACCATTCAATTACCATAAGAAGATCTTGATCGTTCCACGTGCCCCTGCTCTATTCTATTTATCATTTAATTATTCTAGCGAGCAGGCGGGCAAGCACCATGTGTCCTTTGCAGTGGCAGTCCCAATGCCTTTGAAAGGTTAGCAGGCAGTGTTTCGATAAGATCTACGGTGGGAATTTTGTGATGTGGTTTCATCTGGGCCATTCCTCGCCACCCCGTATGTTTTGATTTTGTCTTAAAATAATGCAATGGGCTAGTGGGATGTAGACATCTCTCCCTTTGTGGAGAGACCCACTAGGTTTTGAATATTGCAAATATCGATGGTTGATAGTGGGTGATGTGGTTCAATCCTAACCTCTCCCTGCCATCTCATGTGAGACCCACTTGTGCCTCTTATTTATTAGTGGGGACGTGGGAAACCACCTCATGGAGTAATATAATGGGCTAGAGGGACATAAGTAAAGGAAAAATATTAATAAAATTTATCGAGAAGACATGAAGGCTAAATGGTGCAAGATAAGAATTGATTTCTTTTGCACGTGATCAAGATATGATGGGTATTTTTTATCTCAACCATCATTATTGTCAGAAGTTTGTACAAAAAGATAGGTAGTTTGCGTTAAGGAAAGTATGGGTTAGTGGGTTGAGATCAAATCCTAACCACTCCCCATCATTGTATTGATCAAAGGTACAAGTGGGTTAATTCTCATGGGCGAGCAAGAAAAATTGACACTACAGGATTTCTTTAATGCTAAGTGGATGATTAAGTGTGCATATAGAGTTGATGCATATCCACATGGGATTTTTTGATTCAACAAAGGCAACAGGCACATGTAGTCAACTTCTTCATAACTGATTACCTTGATTTTAATTATTTTTTGATCCATATCGACATATTATCAATTGTTGAGATTCAAAATCAAGTGGCTGATCAGAAGCTTGCTTGTGCAAGCCTTCCTCGGGCATTAATGGTCAACACAATCAAATTGCTTGATATAATGAGAGTTGGAAGCCATGTTTTTCTTCACAATTGTAATTAGAAGCCGAGAAATTAAGCTTAGGTTCAAGAAGAAAATGGCGTGAAGAACTTTGGCATAAAGTTGTAGAGGCATCGTGGATAGTTTCTCCTGAGTACGTTGCTATCTATGTTTTTTATATGTCAACTTAGTATCAATTGGCTAGTCTCAAGAAATTATTGTGGGCTCTATAGGTTTGAGTTACTTGGGGTTTGCAAGGGTTGATTATTTGAATAATTCACGTGGGTTGGTAGGTTTTATATGTAGTTGTGAAGTGAGTATGTCCTACAAATTTGTAAAGTCTCTCTATGCTTGGGAATCCATAAGATATTAATGTGTTCTTCTATAAGAATGGGTAAACTAAGTGAGTCTATCCAATCAGTCAAAATGTCTAGGAGACTTAATATGTTTGAATCCCAGGATGATTCACCTAAAACTCAACATTGCACACTAGGAGCTCCTACAACACCAAAGGGTAGGAGGAGTGCTCATAATAAAACTAAAAAGGATGGAGTTAGGAGAAATTACCACCTAAGGAAAAGGGTTGTTGGTCATAACTAGGGAAAGTCTGGTGGGAAATTCTCTAAGTATTGTGGGAAGAAGAAGAATAAGTATCACAAGGCATATGATTCTTATATGGGGAGGCATAACTCTCCCATGGAGGATGTGGCTGGTCCTTTGAGTGATGAAGGAGATACTGACCTAAAGTATGACCATTACCTTCTCACACTAGCATGTTGAGAGAATTATGATGATGAAGGGGTAGTGGCTTCTCCAATTTTAGTAAGAACATGGAGCAGGTGTGCCTACTCTGATTATGAGGAATTAGAGTAGCACCTCGGTTCTATTTTTGTTTTTTATGACACTACCGCCATAACATTGGGCTCGTCTTCTTCAACAAATGTGTAACTTTTTGTTTTGGGTGCTTACATGGAGAATCTTCTTTGATCAATGTGGATGAGAGGTTTTTGTGTTGTTTCAATGATGAATGATGCCTTTTGGAAGGCTGGCTATTCCTCTTCAATGAACTTTATGGAGTTTTGTCTTTTGTTTTCCCCCCATTTTGCAATGAGAAAATATAAACATTTGGGAAATTTATATCATTTAAATATGAAATTAAGTGTCAAATGAAATGTATCTGAAAGTGTAATTTGTCTTGAAGCTTGTTGCTCCCATATTTCTATAAGTGGTATATCAGGGCCAGTTATAGGAGTTTGAATTTTGGGTCTCAAGTGGTCTAGGTTGGAAAAATAAGCTCATGAAAGAGCAAATTGTAAATTCATGCACATATGAATAGATTAGCAGGGAGTCTAGGGTATAAGGTGGTTTGTAATGGAATTAATTAGTTTTACAGTAGCAACAATATATAAATGAAAATGATAGTTTGAAAGCACATTCTCTCCTATGTATTTTCTCTCCCAAATTATAAATGAAATGGTTAAGGATCTTTTCATTTGTCTTCAATTGTTTTAATTGAATGATTGGTTTTAATTCTACTTCAGTTCAATGAATTGATTAAATGCTTAAATGAGATCACAGATTTGTGAGGGAAAATTCTAGGATTGCTAATTAGTTTTGTTTTCAGCACAGTGAGTTGAATATTATAATGCAATATGTCAATAGTCCCCAAATACTAAATCAAAATTGCTAATGTAGTATGGGTTATTATAAATGTGATTAAGTTATCCAAATATAGAGACACTAGTCTATTTATTTGGTTATCTTGAATATAAATGAGAATGAAAATCATCTAAACACTTTTACTCATGACATATCATTATGAAATATGATTTTATTCCTTGCTATAGATAGTAGTTTGTTTAAGGGCCAGCCAAATCCTTGATGAATTTTATCTATTTGCATCTCATATGAATATATCTATTTGCACATATGTTCTTGATGAAATAACTAAAGAATATCATATGAACATAATAAGGATCACCTTCCTGGGTTTCATAGAGCCGAAAGAGTAGAAGGGCCTAGTAATCCTTACATATTTGTTGGCCAATCCTTACCTATGCTTATCATTGGATTGTGGCTAATTCATAGGAATATGGTGAGATCATGATGTAGGAGCATCTAGTAGTGTAGGGGAATCTTGCATCACCTAGAAAAAAATATTTTTCCTTATTTTCTTTTGTTGTTTTTAATTCCATTATGACACTTAAGGGGTGTAAGACAATTAGGCATCAAAAATAGCAAAAAATGATCACTTACTATTTTTAGTAAGTCAGCCTAAAAGGGCTCGTATGGACCTGAAAATTTACCCAAAGGAGCAGAGCTAAAAAACATTTTCAGTCATGAAAGAATCACCTCAATACGCTGCACGGTTTGGGAGAAATTAAAGTTTCCATCCTAGGATTTTTTTTGAATGCAACTTCAAATTCAGATATGGCAACTTTAGAGGCCCTTAAAAAAGTCAAAAATTCATTGAACTGACCTATGATAAGTTTGTGCATTGTAGAGCTTGTCGAGATCTTTCCAACGATATGCAATAGTAGCAAATCGAACACCTGGATCAAAAGTTATGGACCCGCAAAGTTGACCCTCTAAAAAGTGAATTTCATTAAAATTTCTTCCTAGGCCAGAAATCAAATGGAGGGACTTTTGGCGCCAAAAAAAAAGGTAAATTTGCACTTTCTAGAACATTCTAGGGAAGTTATTGGGTAAAATAAAAAAGGGATATGAGGGAGTTGTAGAAAGTGGCTCCATTAGTGCAGATTGTGGCCCCAAATAACAACTTTTCTTTCAGAGTTGATTTTTTTTGTTGTAATGAATCAAGCCCATGAGGCTGTAGCATGTAAGATCTGAATATGTAAATTCATTTTCTAAAAATAATTGAAAGTGGGCTATCTTTTGTCTCGCATCTTCTATATTGGTATCTATTATTGTGTCTATGTGGTTTCAAGTGGTGTAGTCCTCATCAAGTAGTATTAGAGTAGGAGTTCCTGAGTCTATAACACATTGTTGAATGTGAGGCAATTGTAGCAAGACCTATGAGTTTGGGTTGATATCATGATGCCTCCAAGACTTTCTCAACATGGTAGGGGTAGTGGCAGGGGTGGTGGATGAAGAGACCCTCCTAGAGATGAAATTAGAGGCCTTGTAGGATGAGGTTCGAAGGAGAGATGTAATTTAGGAAAGAGATGCCATCGATGATGAAACTAAGGAGGAAATAGAAGAGGAAGAAGAGGATCAAATGGATCCAGGAGAAGTTAGATTGCTAAGAGAAATATCAAGTATTGGAAAGAGACCCAAAATGGAGGTTTCAACTTTTAGTGTAAGCTTGAACCCTAAAGAATTGATCGATTGGATCAATGACATGGAGGATTTTTTTGAGTTTGAGGAGATTGAAGACCCTCACCGGGTGAAGTTTGCAAATAAAAAATTGAAAGGCCATGCAGGTATATGGTGGAAAGAGATCCAGCTTGAAAGGGGAAGACAAGGAAAATATAGAATTTCAAGATGGGACAAAATGGTGTCAAAACTAAAGAAGCAATTTATTCCAGTTGATTATGAACTAGAGTTGCTCAAGAAAATGCAGAGATTGAGACAAGGAAAAAGGATGGTGAAGGAATACATAGAGTAATTTCATAAGGTTCTGATTTGAACAAGACATTTTGAGGTGAATAAAGAGAAAGTTGCTTGATTTATTAATGGGCCGAAGCCTAACATATATGAAGAATTGGTGCTAGTAAGGATGACCAACACTGAAGATTCTTATCAATTTTCCCTAAAGGTTGAAGAGCGACTAAACAAAAGGTTTGAAAGAAAATAGAGAGGTGGAGGTTGAGGTGGAAGGACATGTGGTCAGTCATATGGAGTTCAAAATGAAGATCAAAAGAAGGGTGAAGGATCCAGTAGAATCTAGAACCAGAAAGGAGATAACACCTACAATCCTCGTGATCAAAATAATGGAGACCAAAGAGGACGAGGGAGATCTGGATGAGGACCAAGAAGAGGAGGCTTTTGTGGAACTTGTTTCTAGTGCAGAGAAGGACATAGAGCCTATGAGTGTCCTCAACATCAAGGAAGGAAAAATAGAAGACCTAAGGGTAATGCACAAGTTGCACATGTAGATGAAGATGTTGAGTCTTCACATTCTGAAGATACAGAAAGATGAGAGGTTCTTGTTACTAGAAGAGCCTTGTTGAATGAGGAGAAAGAACCAAATCAAAGGAAAAATATTTTTGCACTAGATGTAAGTGTGAAGGTAATGTTTGTAATGTTATTATTGATGGAGGTAGTATTGATAACCTTGTTTCAGAAGAGATGGTTAGTAAGTTGTAGTTGGAGAGAAGAAGGAATTTGAATCGATTCCATATTGCTTAGTTGTAGAAGGACCATAAATATTTGGTAAATGAACAATATCTAGTAAAGTTCAAGATTGGAAATTACCATGATGAGGTACTGTGTGACATTATTCCTATGGATGTAGTCATATGTTGTTAGGAAAACCATGGTAGTTTGATTAGTGAATAGTACATGATGGACATGCCAAAACCTATTCGTTGACAAAGGATGGAGTTCATCATAAGTTGAAGCCCCTGAAAGAGGTAGAGAAAGAGGTATGTAGTAATGCAAGAATTTTTTTGGTTGATGGAAGAAATTTCCTAGAAGGCATGAAGCATTAGCATATGTGTTTTGCATTGATTCCTAGAGTTGATAAAGAAGATACTATTGAGGTTCCTATAGAGGTTTCAGATTTGTTGAATGAGTTTCAAGATATTATTTCTGATAATGTACCTAAAGTCTTGCCTCCAGTAAGAAAGATTAGTTATCAGATAAACCTAATTCCTCGAGCTAGTTAGCCAAATAAGGAAACTCATCATATAACTCCAACAGAGAGTGAAGAGTTGAAAAAACAAGTGCAAGAGTTGTTGCAAAATGGATTGATTAGGGACAATACCCTCCTCAGAAGAAATATCTCAATAATAAAATGTTTCCACCCAATCAAGTACATAGATTGGAACAAAAATGACATCTTAGTATCATCCTCTGACCACTGCTCACAATCAAGGTAGGGCCACCATGTCACTGTCTCTAGGTCATCAAGTACTCTCCTCCAGTACTCCAATTTTCCTAGCCTAGGTTGAGCCACTAGACTTGCATAAACATGTACATATGGTCTCATCAAGGGTCGTTGTCTGTCTCCAACTAGACAGGTGACCGCTATATGCTCCCAGGCCTAGACCTGAAGCAATGTAAACCCAACTGATAAACTAGCCCCTCAAAGGTAAACCACCTGGTGTAAATCATGGTACAAATGAGCAAGCATGCAACATCCCCAGGCATATTGGGTACCCTAAGTGATCATGCTCTCAAGAATCCTACCCCATCCAATTGAAAGTCCCTTTGACCTACGATTAGGACAAAGGAACCCTCCAATGAATCTAGAAAGTACAGACGACAATGTGACATAGGCATCAACCATCTCTCTCCAAGGAATCTCGTAGCCACATATTCGATCATCCTTGAATACTCTCCTCAGTGCATCTGTCCTGCTCTGCTCATGTGAATCATATAAGACCAACTCTCCAACAATAGGTATTCACAAAATTCAATAGACATCCTCCATAGTCACTATGATCTTGCCAATCGGGAAATGAAAGGTGTTATGCTCGCTATGCCAACTCTCTGCTAAGGCTATCAACAAACCCTTGTTGATCCTAATTTGGGGCATATCTATCAGAGAGGACAATCTGCATCATGCAATGACAACTACCTCAGGCAACGTCAGGTGTGAAATCAACTCCCACATCCTACAAAAATGCTCTCAAATCTGCAGACTCATCAAAGGCTCCTATCATCACAAAATATCACAAATCAGTAATCTTGGTAATCAATCAAAATTAATTAGACTATCAATCTAATCAGTTCTGGTGAGACTTTGATCAAATCACATGAGTGACTATCATTGAACCTCGCCTATCATGAGGTTAATTAATCAATCTATCATTGATCCTCACCTATCATGAGGAAAATCATAAATCTATCATTGATCCTCACCTATCATGAGGAAAATCATAAATCTATCATTGATCCTCGCCTATCATGAGGACAATCATCAATCTATTATTGAACCTCGCCTATCATGAGGTCTATCAATCAATCAATCTATCATGGATCCTTGCCTATCATGAGGTCAATTATCATCAATCAATCATTGAATCTCACCTATCATGAGATCAATAATCATCTAATCTATGAGGATCATCAATCAAAATCAAATAAAAGGCTGACACGATTGAAAATAATCAAAATCAAGGAGTTTACTAAAAATTATATCATTCTGACTTGGATGTGCCAAAATAGTATTTCTATGTGCTAAAAAGTTAAATGCAATAGAAAAATTCACAAATGTGCCAAAAGAGTCTACCAACGCACCAAATCAGTGAATGTGCCATTTAAATTCATCAATGTGCTAATCTAGGGCATCAATGTGCCAAATGATCATATTCGCTAAATTTTTGTTTCAATGGACTAAATCAGACCCTAAATGTGCTAAAACTTTCTATGCACTAGAAAATTTGACCTATGCGCTAAAAATATATTCCTATGTGTTAAATTGTTCTAAGCGCTACAACAGTCATCACATGCGCTACATCGAAGGGTGTATGCACTAAAACTCTAAAAACCAGATTCAAAATGTGAAAAATGAGGGAAAATCAAAATGCACAATTTATGAGGAAGTCTTTTGGGGTACGTACTGGAGGTCCATACATTGTCGGGCGGTTGTGACATGGCACACGCTTGAATCGGTGTGTGTGGTAGGGGATCACCATCTTGCCAAAATTTCTCTAAATCACTCACTCACTCCAAATTTTCCAAATCACAATTGTACAAATGAAGCTTTAAATAACCTTTTTAACCTTTTTAAAGGTTAATTAAGTGGGATTTTTGTGGGGTTTATTTATTTTATTTTCTAAAGGGCTTAATTCATCAATTTCACATCTGGCAAATTAAACATCATTTTTCGGCAGATAAATCATTTTTGAATCGTAAAATTTTGAAACCATCATCAAATCATCAAAAAATCATCAAAAATTCAAAAAAATTCAAATAATAATAATAATAATAAAAAAAATCGTTGATTTATCTCTCGAGGGGCATATATCCATCATCACCTGAAAAAAATGTCTGGGGCATATCAATTTTTTTTTGTCAGTACTAGCAGTAGCAAAAAAAATTTCTTTGAAGCAATGCGTAAACACATCACTTCAAAGAGGGGAAAAATGTATACACCTAAAAATGATCTAGATAATCTAATTAATTAAATACAATTTATTTAATTAATTGACCTTCTAATTCATCTACTTATAAATAAATAGAAATATTATTTATATAGTTCACTTCTTTATTGTTTTATAATTATCTATTTTTTCCATCTTAATTAAATAAACAAATTCAATACTTTATTTTATTTAATTATCACATTTCTTCTATCTTAATTTAATAAACATATTTTAATAGTTTGTTTAATTAAATTAAATATCTTTTACTAATTTTAAACAAATCCAATTTTCAAATTGGTCATATTTCTATAGCTTTTTCCCTCTTCATACATTTCCAAACAAAGTTTAATACTTCAGTATAATAAATTCAACTTCACCTTCAACAAACAAATTGGAGATAAATTGGTTGTCTTCTTCCATTGATTTCTTCCTATCATTTGGCATAAGGTTTTTATAGGGAGGAACACTCTCCATGATCTTCTCCAACTTCTTCATCTTTCACCATTGATTCCTTCAAATCAAATCTAGACCCTTGCTTTGCTACCACATTACAATATGCTACAGAAAATATATAAATACAACTTATTTCTATAGGAAAAGAATCCCCAACTTTGTGCAATCTTACTCTACAGAAATAGCATTAGAGCAATTAAGCATTTGAGAATTGAGCATTTAGCAAATATAATTATTTAATCATTTAGCATCATGGCTTTAATATTAGTTGTATCTTAATTAGTTTATCATAGCATTATTTCCATATCATATCCATATCAATCATTATCATGTCATTTTCATCTACAGTATCATCATCATATCAAATTAGATTCCTACATTTTACAATATCTTGTTCTCTAGGTTGTCATTTCAACGATCATAGTGCTTACGCAATCTGAGAGCCACTATGATTTAATAAATCCTTTGAGATAGAGAGCAATGGGATGGTTTTGAGAGATTTCTTGTGTTTCAATTAGATTAATTGTTTGTTTAAATCTCTTAATATAATATCTTATTGATTGTGTGTTATTTACATATTCACATATTTTACTCACACATAAATTGGTGCCCACTATGGGGCCCGAAAACCTCATTTTAAACTTTTTTTATGAAAAGCGTGCTTACAGATTTTGATGTGATTTCTTTTAGCACAACCAATATTTCTTGTAGTGCATTCAAAACATTTTTTGGCACATCTGATCTTTGTTATAGCACATCTAAGACATACACTAGCACATAGATTTGATACTTTGATGCATCAAGGGGTTCTTATAGTGCATCTGACATTTCTTTTTGTGCATTCATTGATTTCTATAGTGCATAGAACTATTCTTTTAGCACATCTAAATAGTATTTTAGCACATATACTAAAAGTTTTAGCGCATCTGTATGATTTTGAAGAAAATTAAAATCTTGGATACTAATCACTGTTTTCTATGTTGTAGGTACTAAATACGCTTGCCAAAGACATTTTCAAGAAACTACTATGTTGGTTAAAGATATTTATTCAAAATTACTAATGGTGTTTGAAGGGGTTGGAGTTGTCTTTATTGCTTTCTCTTGATTAAATTAGGCACCTAGCTTAATTAAAATATTAAAGAACCCTTTGTCTATTGTGTTTGAAAAGTGATAGGCCTATGCTATCCCCTTCACTGGGTGATCAAAATGCTAGAACCACTATTTATGCTTTATTAACACCTTTAGAAGGCCTGCCGTAGTGGGAAAAAGTACTCACCCTATGGGAACGACCTAAACGGGAACAAATAAAGCCAAGTTTTCCAACCCACTCTAATCAAAAGTGAATTTGGGGAAGCCCACAATTCAATGGAAGTGTGCAAGATAACCATCCCTAAATAATTTTTTCTAAAGGTTGGGAGGTCTCCTGAGGGAGTTTATCATTTGTTGTGCCAAACGGAAACCCTTTCTACAAACTTTAAGTTAGAATCCAACCGAGTCAGTTTCCAAACACTTTCTATATTATAGTGCAAGGGGAGGGAAGAATCTACCCCCAAGACACTCACCATATAACTATCAAAGATCCTTGGCCAAAAGTGGAGGATTCAACTTTGGTTAAGACTTGGGAAAGGAAAAAATATGGGCGCCCTCTAGGGGGTGACAAGGCTATGTGAGCTGACATAGTTGCAAGTTATGGGCTATGATATTTTTAGTGACCTTTGAGATTAGAAAAGTGCTTGAACTATATTATCTTGTGTAATACCTATGGAAATTGAAAGAATCAGACCTGATTCTAGAATACACACTCATTGTTTAATACATAGACTTAAAACAAATGTTTACAAAATTATTGTTGTGTGTAAAGTTATTTCCAAAGGGATCATCCAATTAGAGCACTAAATTCCCAAGATTCACAAACAAAACAACCACACTAATTTCTATTGATCAAAAATTTACACCTTGGAAACATCCTTTTTACTGGTTAAAAGTAGAACAAACAGATAGACTATCAAAATAATATAACGTTTCTAGATTAGCGCATGCATCCTTTATTTTGGTGCATTAGTTACCTCTTGTAGCACATCTGAGTCATACTATAGCACATCCATAGATTCTCTTAGCACATCTAGGGCATACTTTAGTGCAACTGTTCCACTTTCCAGTGCATCTATATATCCGTTTAGTGCATTCAAAGTTGTCAGATTTAACTAGAAATCACATTTAGAGGTAGTCTAGTGCATCCCTAGATAGTCTCAATGCATTTGACCCATACATTAGCACATCTCAGTCATCTTGCAGTGCATCTGAACCATATTTTGGTGCATGGACATTGTCTTGTAGCGCATTTAGCTTATTTTCTAGTGCATGGGAGTAATAGTCTAGTGCATATAGTTTGTTTACCAGTGCATCCACTCTTTGTTTTAGCATATCTGTGCAAAATTTTAGTGCATCTGAGGTCTATTATAGCGCATCCATAAAATCAAAAACCATAAATCTATTTTCACTACCTGTCAGATAGTTAACATCATAATTCAAGATTTTTATTAGAACAAAATTTTTCCTTAGTTAGATTAGTGTCTCAAACTTGCATAAACTAGACTTTACAAGTAAATTATTCCAAATTAAACCAAGATCTAATACATTAAAGTGCCTAAATTATCAAACACACCTTTGATTATTAAGCTAAGATTCATCATCAAGATTTGTCATCCTACCATCATGAATAGAAGCTGTATAATCATATTTAACTTAGTCTCATCAATAGAATTTATCATTCTATTTGACTTAGTTATTATCCTTGGCACTAACTCCAAACAAAGATCAAAGTTTAGTTAAAATTACAACACTTGTATGCCCTTTTTAACAAGATCACAAAGATAGAAACTCAGAGAAAAAGAGATTGAAACTCTAAATACCATGGCTGAAGAAACATCCTTTTCATAGATTTCATCAAGCTAATCCTAATGAAATAACTGAAGAGGACATCCAAATTGCACAATAAGATCCTAACTTCCACAAATTTATGGAGAAAGATGCCTTTTAATGCTAGTTGAGCCAAGTGCAAAGCTTCCAAAGGACTTTGATGTTAATCGACTAAAAGAGGCACCCAAAAGAGCTGAAAATAAACCACAAAACATAGATTAAGTGGCTGCCTTAACTCATCAAATGAAAAAATTTCAACAACAACTCCAAGATATGCAAAAAGGAACTATGAAAAGATACTTGTTACAAGACATTTTTCCATATCCTTTTGATCCAAGTGTGGACATGATACCATTTCCTAGACATTGTGAATTCCCAAAATATGATAAATATAATGGTAAAACCGATCCTATAGATCATGTGAGGGAATTTTAAACCATGAGTTTAGAATTTGCACAAGAGGAGACTTATTTGATGAGGTTGTTTCCAAGAAGCCTAAGAGGTCAATGTATGGAATGGTTCTCTAAATTATTACCGGGAATTCAATCCTTTGAAGAGTTGCTCAACAAGTTTATCGCACAATAATCCTATAACATATAACATGAGATAACAATAAAAGACCTTTGCAATACAAAACAAAAGAAAGGTGAAACATTTCTCATTTTTACAACGATGGCGAATATTTTTTGCTAGGTATCCTCATCCCATACCTAAAGAGGAAAAGATGGAAATATTCATTAAAAATTTGACTGATGAGATGAGTTATAGGATTGAATTACAATGCCCACCCACCTTTGACAAAATGATTGAAAATGTGCTCAAGATCGAAGAAGGTTTGGTCAAGAGAGGGGTATTAAAAATATACAATGAGGGATCATATAATGCAAACTCCTCAAATCACTACAACAATGATAAACCAAAATTTTGGCAAAAGAATAGAAATGTTGGTAACAATGATGCTATAGTTGAAACAAAAAATGCGAAATGAGTATTTAATTTGACAACATCTACCACCAAGACCAATCAAAACAACAACTAGGACATCAATCAAAATTCCAATTGAAACAATAATCCCGACAATGTTGAATCTAAACCACAATTATTTTAAAAACCATCAAATCAAAGAAGATTCACACCTTTGGGATAGACACTCGACTCAACAATGAGAGAAATTATTACACATAGACATATCACATTACCAGAGCCACGAAACTGGGAACCACAAGTCAAGCCATCTTGGTGGAATGATGCAGACTGTTGTAACTTTGATAAAAACAAAGGGCAGAAAACAAATGATTGCATGTAGCTGAAACACTTACTACAAGATTTGATTGATAACAAGACAATCTTTGTAGAAGGACATCAAATGAACAATGATCATGGAGCATTCAAAAATCCCTTACCAAATTATGAAAAGGGAGAATCTTCTTTTGCAAACAACAAAGGTAAAAATGTGAACTACATTTATGACACCACCATTCTTCATATTTTAGTAGTTGAAGATAATGGTGCATCTGATACTCAAATTAATGACATCATACCAATAAATCTGATCACAAATATTGTAGCAACTGATAATCATATTAATGTCATTAAAATCATAGAAAAACAAGACTATCAACCAATCAATGTGACAACAAGGGGGCAATCCAAAGTAATATTGAAAGGAGCTACATCTAAAACAACTGTTGCTCCTTCAAATTAGTACAACATAGTTGATCAATTGCAAAAAATTCTAGCTCAAATATCAATATTGGAACTCCTTAAAATTTCACCAGCCCACAAGGAGATTTTGGAACAAGATCTTGTAGCCACCATGATACCTAATAATCTGGAAGTTGATCAATTCCAGCCTATGGTGGGACACTTGACCACACCTCAGTGCCTATCATTTTCCGAAAATGATGACGTATCACTCACCCATCCCCACAATTCTACCCTTCACATTGAGGTTTTAATTCAAAAACACTATGTTAAACATGTTCTAATAGATGGTGGAGCTGGTTTAAATATTTGTACTTTAAAACTTATCCGTGCACTGGGATATTCTAAAAATGCTACTGATGCCAAAGGGAAGATCACAATAAAATCCTATGAAGAAGAAGAGAGATCCTCCAAGGTATTGATCATGTTACCTATACAAGTGGGACCAATTGTGAAGAATATAGTTTTCCAAGTGTTAGACAAAGAGTTGACATATAATATAATTTTGGGATGTCCTTGGATTCACGAAATGCAAGCAGTGCCTTCAGCGTATCATCAGTTCTTGAAATTTCTTGTCAATGGACAACAAGTCGCAATTTTAGCTGATTACAATAACCATCTATATTGTAACACGCTTAAAACAACTGAAAACACTTTTGTGCCACATAACAAAGAAGCAAACACTCCTAGTTCTCCAAATAATGAAAGGCAACTAAGTGTTGTATCAAAATTGGTTGAGAAAAAGGACCAATCAAAAGATAAATTTGTTGTTGATTCTGATCTAGCAAATAATGAAGGTCAAATAGATACTCTATCAAAGAAATTTGAGAAAAAGATCCAATTAAAAGACAAAGTCATGGGAGAATATTCAATGGAGCAATCTTTGGGTCTTTCACAATTGTTTTCTTCCCAAAGAACATATGGACTGCCATCAACATCAAAACAACAATCCTCACAACCTACCATAGTCTTTGATGGAATATTTGTAAAGGAAGGAACTTTAGTTGATGAATCCAAAGATAAGGCCATCCTCAATTGGCTATACAAAGTGAGGAAGCATCTACATCAGTAAACATCAACATACAAACAAATCAATATGGAAAAGGGAAAACAATCTTAGAGAAGATAGGGTATGAAGGGCAAGGACCTATCGACAAAATAAAATAAGGCATTGTAGAAACAATCCAACCTCTCACACTTCATTCAAAGGAAAAAAAAGGACTTGGGTACATGAAAGAGACAAAAGAAGAACTCACTCATAGAGTTGTTGAAAGAATCCTTCAAATACGAGATAGTTCTGAAATAGATTCCAATGAATATGAGTGGGATGCTTTATTTGAAGTATTATATGAGGACAAACAAATTGATGTAATAAAGGATTATGCACCTACATGTACGGCTTGGGACAAAGCTCAGGGACTAGACCCCTTGTATTTGGATCACATAATATCGATGATTCAAGTGACGATGAACAGGTAGTGAGATAGATGAATTGGAGGAGAGTAATATCATAGACCTCAACATTGCTATCAACAAATTTAATAACATTGCTATCATAACCCTCATGATCGTTGACCTTAGCCAAATTGATGACCTTTTACCCTTAATACACCTTGAACTTATTGACTGGGAACAAACTGAACCTATTAATATACCTATCTTTGCAAATGATGATGCCATCATTAACTTCCTTTGTTTTGATGAACTTGACACAAGTTACAATCATAAATCTCATAACAAAGCTTCGAGTTAGGAGGGTGTCAAATCTCCCAATTGCAAAATTGAGAATATGAAAAATGGATCTCATAGTGAAAACCATTTAATGACAATATTAGATCTCAAAAAAGTAAAAATAAAGAATGCATCTACCGGTGAAAACCTCTCTAAGGAACTAAAGGATGGGAGATTTGACACTCTTCCAGAACACTTTCATGAGAGATCATCAGTGTTGGTGGAGCCTACATAGTTTATGAATTTTGACACAATAGAAAAAGAAAAGACTACATTTGGCAACATCCATGACTGAATAAGAAAAGCTTGAGTTCACTAAGTTCTTTGAAGAACGAAAAATCAACTTTGCTTGTTCTTACTCTGATATGCCAAGTTTAGACCTAGATCTCCTAATGCATCACTTATCTTGACCATCTAGAGTGAAAATTGTGAAGTAAAAACTAAGGAAAATGCATCTGCATATCGCCTTGTTGGTAAAAGTAGAACTGAAGAAATTGTTAGATGCAGGATTCATTTGATCTATTGATTATGCTGAGTGGATTTCTAATATTGTACCTATTTCTAAACTAGATAGAAGCATCATAATATGTATTGACTTTAGAGATCTCAACAAGACATGTCCAAAGGACGATTTTCCTTTGCCAAACATTGAAATCATTGTAGAATTGATAACAGGAAACGCCATGTTATCACTAATGGATGGATTTTTAGGTTACAATCAAATAAAAATAGCACCAGAATATCAAGAGAAAACAACGTTCACATGTCCATGGGGAACATTTTGCTAGAACGTCATGCCTTTTGGTTTGAAGAACGCGGGAGCCACTTATCAATGAGCAATGACCACCATTTTCCATGACATGACGCACACTTTCATGGAGGATTACATGGGTGACTTGTTGGTGAAATATTTCACTAGAGGACATTTGGAAATCCTAGAATTTTTTTTACTAGATTAGACAAATTCAATGTCAGATTAAATCCTAAGAAATGCATGTTTGGCATGACATTAGCGAAGCTTCTAGGATACATAGTTTCAAAGAAGGGTATCACATTGGATCCCACCAAGGTCAAGGCTATAATGGAGATGTTGTCACCTAAGAATTTTAGCAAGCTATAGTCTCTACAAGGAAGGATTCAGTCTATTCGAAGATCCATCTCTTAATTGGACAACAAGACTAATCCGTTTAATCACCTATTGCACAAGAATCTTCCATTTAGATTGAATGAGAAATGTGAAGCTTCTTTTAGTCAACTAAAACAATATCTAATGTCTCCACCCATATTGATGCCACCAACAGAAGGAAAACTATTATTGCTTTACATAGCAACAACTAAAATTTATTTGGGTATTCTATTAGCACAAGAAAATTCTGAGGGAAAAGAAAGGGCTATCTATTATATTAGTAGAACATTAAATGGATATGAAATAAACTATACCTTCATTGAAAAGGCTTGTTTGGTAGTAGTATTTTCTAATCAATAGTTGTGGCATTACATGTTAACCCACATTGTCAAACTCATAGCAAAGATTGATCCACTAAAGTATTTACTCAACAAGGCTACACTAACAAGAAGACTAGCCAAGTGGGTGATGATATTGAGAAAATTTGATACCCAGTATGTAGATTGAAGAGACATCAAGGGTTAGGTGATAGAGGATCAGTTAGTTGAGACACCACTACAAGAAGATCATCCAAGGAGCACTAAGTTTCCTGATGTAGATGTCCTTACCATGACAGCACAACAATGGATGCTATATTTTGATTGGTCCTACACGCAACGTGGGTTAGGTGTTGGAATCCTTTTTGTCATAGCTCAAGGACATACCATCCCAAAATCCCACAGACTCATGTTTCCTTGCACAAATAATGTAGTTGAATACAAGGCATTAATCATCAACATCAAAGTGGTAGTTGAATGGAAGATCGTAGAGTTGCAAGTGTATGGAGATTCACAACTAGTCATTAATCAGGTGAATGATTTTTATCAAATGAAAGATGAGAAGTTGATGCCATTAAAGAAATTGGTGGATTATTTCATAAATTAATTTTTTGAAATAAAATTTGAACATATTCTAAGAGTAGAGAACAAAGCTACTGATGCTATGGCAACAATTGCTTCCCTTCAATAGATCCCAAAAAAGCGAGGTTGCTATGATTTTATGGTGGAACAAGTGTCTAAGCCTACTTATGATAATCCTAAATCCCAAACCATATGACACCTAGTTGACATTAAATCCTCAATTTATGGGAAGATCTATATTTACCTAAAAAAATACCCTTCCACCCGATTTATCCAAAAACTAGAAACAAAACTTTATCTGCCAAGCCACATGACATACCTTGATTGTTGACATACTTTACTGCTGAGGTCTTGATGCTACTCTCCTTCGGTGTCTAGAACATAACGAATCTAAGATGAACTTATGTGAAGTTCATGAAGGTATCTATTCAACATATTCAAGTGGACTAACTCTTGCTAAGAAACTCCTACATTTGGGGTATTACTAGCTGAATATGGAGTCTTTTTAGTTTGCTAAGAAGTGCCAAAAATTTCAAATCCATGGTAACCTCATACATGCACCAGCACAAGAATTGCAATCATTCACATCAACATGGCCTTTCTATCAGTGGGGATTGGATCTTGTAGGTAAGATTCATCCATCTTCATCCAATGGACAAAAATTTATCATCATAGCCACCTAATATTTTACAAAATGGATTGAAGTTGTTCCCTTAACAACAATCACTGGAAAACATATTTCTTCTTTCATCCAAAATTACATCATCTATTAGTATGGAATTCCTCAATCCATTGTCATAGACAATGGTAGACCTTTCAAGAATTAGGATGTCCAAGAACCGTGTGAGAAGTTTCATATCCAACATCATTTTTCAACACCATACTATCCTCAAGGGAACAACCAAGCAAAGGCCTAAAAAAAACCTATTTTTAAAATCTTAAAGAAAATAGTCAATGATGTTGGACATGATTGGCACATTCAACTAGACCCTGTGCTATGGGCATACTGAACCAGCATCCGTACACCTATAGGAGCTACACCATATGCCTTTTTGTATGGATCAGAAGCCATTCTACCCATTGAGGTTGAACTACCATCACTCCATGTGTCATTAAAGGAAATCATTTCATATGAGGATTTTCAAGTGTCTAGACTTCAGGCGCTGGAACTGTTGGATGAACGTCGCCAACAAGTTGTGGATCATTTGAAAGCCTATCAACAAAGGATGTCTAGGAGTTATAATCATAGAATAAAACCTAGAGCATTTCAAGTTGGAGACTTAGTCTTAAAAGAGAATCCTCACAATCAATGGGATAGAGAGAAGAAAGGGAAGTTTGAACCTAACTGGCTAGGTCCCTTTTTCATCATATTAGTCTATGGATCTGGAGCCTATCAGCTGTCTACACTGGAAGGTGATTTGTTTGATGAACCTATCAATAGTATCCATCTCAAGAAGTTCTACACCTGAATCATCCAATGCACAGTTAAAGTCCCAAAAAATAGATACAAAACAAAAAAATTAGAAAAGTCCTAGATGAAAAGGTTTTTTTGTGAAAACACAATAAGTCTTGGTGACCAAAAAAAAAATCAAAAAATATGAAAAAGTGCAATAAAAACAAGTAGTGAAAACCTAGAAATAGGTGCTATTTGTGATTTAAACTAGCTTTTCCATCTATTAGATGCATGTCTTGGTCATTCACTTTCACCATCATTTTGCCTATCATCAAAGAGCCTCATGTACATATCCTAGCATTGTGGTTGTGTCTCACCCTAGCTTGATGGCGAAAGTATGACAACACAACAAACAATAGTATGACAAAACAACAAACACAATGATCATGGAGAAACTCAACATTGAACAATCAATCATGAGAAAATCAAATCATCTACATCAAACAGCTAAAATCAATCAATCAAAACAAATATAAATAGATGATATTCTTTTGAATCATGATTTTATCGCTTTAGATTGAATGTTCAAATTTTGTACTTTAATTGTTGTTATCATTTCTTTGGAGTAACTCGATGATGTATTGAACTAGAGAAGCTATGAAGGAGAATGATATTTTATTTGTCTGATGTTTGTGAGTTGATCATTATTACTATGTGAATTATCATGAGATGTGCTCTATAAAGTATCACTGATGACATTCTGAATTCACATAGGAAAATGATTAATTCTCATCCATTAATGCAAGAAATGTTCAACTCATCTCAGTTTAATTATACCTAGATGCTTGTGTTAACTTGCAATATAAAAAATCATGAAAGAAGTACTCAGGTCATCATGGTCTAAATTATACCATCGATGCTTGTACTCACTTTCAACATTTCAAAGGATTGATGATGATAAAAGCATGATAAATGGATTGTTAAGATGACAGTGTTGCATATGTAGGTTTTCATGATTAAATTAGATTGTATTCATTTTAGTTTTGCACCTACAAAATAGATTATTCCAAAGGTTACCAAAGATTTTCAAAAATGATGTTATCTTTATCATTAATGGATTGAGTATACTTGACATTACCAAAACATTATCATTCTCATGTAGTGGCATAATCATTTGCATTGCATATATTAGAATTTTCATTATCATATCATTCATTCATACATCATACATTAGAAAGTATCATCATATTGATGATTCATTCATTCATACATTACATAATTTACTTGCATTTCAAAATTACTAAAAATAAAGTGTATTGTATCTCATTTGCATCATCATTTCATATATTAGAGAAACATCATATCCAAATCATATATATAGTTGCATTATTATATCATTCATGCATAAAAATTATCATACATCTATTTTTCTATACATATATTACAATTATCATTCATCCATACATCATCATTATAGCATAATCATGTTAACATCATTCATAAAGCATACAAAATAATAATCCTCTGCATTATCATATTCATTATTGCATCCATACATATCCATAAAATCATCATATAAAACATCACATGGAATATAGAATAGGAAATTAAATGCATCCATCATAGACATGCATCAGAGAATCATATAGAACACATATAGATTGATAATCTGCCACATATCATATAGCCTCAAAATCATAATTTTAAAGTGAACAAGGATATCCAAAGGTATAAAGAGATACATCAATATCAAAAATGGTAGTATATCATAGTGTCTCAGTTGAATCGGGAAGTATACATCATGTCCTAAAATATAAAAAAATTGTCATCACATCAAAGCTATGTCGTGCTCCCCCCAAACAGTGTCGACATCACTGAACCAGTACCTCCTGCACCAGACAGACTTGCACCAGGATCTCTTCGATCTCCTGGAAGTGGCTGAGCAACACCTCTACTAGTGGTCCGAGAATGGGTCCTACTTGATCGATACTGTGCAAAGCTCTCTTGCCACTCTGGAGGAACACCTCATGATATCTCTATCTATAGAACTTGGTCTCCTGGGTGGTATGACGTACCTCTCTAAAATAATCTATTGTCCCAGTAACCTCTAATGCCCACTATAATCTCTTAGAGATGCCCTTGGCCTGCCCCACCCACTGTCGTAGAGTGTCCCTCTTTGTAGTAAGTGTGGTGACCTATTCCTGCATCTGACCTTGTGCTTGGACCTATATAATTTGGGTTTGTACCTTCTATACCTACTATATCACAACATCCCTCTCTATCATCAATCCAGTAATCTATCCCTAAGCCTGTTCTAACAAATCCTGTACCTGCTCAAGCTGACCCTGCAGTGTCTACACCTACACCTATAAAACAACTATCTTTGTATGTTGCTAATGCGAGGGTAACCTAATCTCTATGTGTTGTTGGGATACTGCTACTAATGATCGCCTCTTGTGAGGAAATATGAAATCTCAAACATCAAATGTTGGGCCACCACCACCCTCATCTCCTCAACCACCATCACCTCCATCTCCATCGCCTCCATCTCTATCACCCCCATAACTATCATCTCCAACTCCATCTTTGTCATCATTGCTCTCTGCCTCCTCATCTCCTCCACCTCTCTGTCGCCTGTTCCCATGACCTACTACCCTCTCCTCCTAATCTAATAATGGTACTGGCTCATTTGGGATGGTGATCCATGGGAATGGATGTAAGAGAAGGTATTGATCATACTCCTCTGATATCAAAGCCTCGATGATCTCTGGATGAATATCCCAAATAATGGCCTATAGACCTTGATACTCCTACACTGCAACATCAAATGATAGGCTGGGTCCCCACTCTATGGCATCTATCTATCTTTATGCATAATGAGAAACACCCTAGGGCATACCCTATACTCTCCCATACTGTCAAAGTACCATCCTCAGAAGAAATATCTTAATAATAAAATGTGTCCACTCAATTAGGTATATAGATTGGCACAAAAATGGCATCTTAGTATCATCCTTTGGCCATAGTTCACAATCAAGGTAGGGCCACCATGTCACTGTCTCTAGGTCATCAAGTAATCTCCTCTAGTACTCCAATTTTCCCAGCCTAGGCTGAGCCATTGGACCTGCATAAGCATGTACATATTGTCTCATTACAGGTCACTATCTGTCTCCAATTGGATGAGTGGCCACTATATGCTCCCAGGCCTAGACCTGAAGCAATGCGACCCTAGCTGATAAACTAGCCCCTCATAAGTAAACCACCTAGTGTAAATCAT
This sequence comes from Sequoia sempervirens, assembly GCA_007258455.2. Taxonomy (NCBI): domain Eukaryota; kingdom Viridiplantae; phylum Streptophyta; class Pinopsida; order Cupressales; family Cupressaceae; genus Sequoia; species Sequoia sempervirens. The sequence continues at coordinate 37,902 of VDFB02322191.1, forward strand.
GGTACAGATGAGCAAGCATGCAACATCCCCAGGGATATTGGGTACCCTAAGTGATCATGCTCTCAAGAATCTTTCCCAATCCAATTGAAATTCTATTTGACCTATGATTAGAAAAAAGGAACCCTCCAATGAATCCGGCAAGTATAGATGGAAATATGGCATAGGCATCGACCATCTCTCTCCAAGGAATCTCATAGCCACATATCCAATCATCCTCGAATACTCTCCTCAATGCATCAGTCTCGCCCTGCTCATGAGAATCATATAAGACCAACTCTCCAACAATAGGTATCCGCAGAATCCAATAGACATCCTCTGGAGTCACTATGATCTCACCAGTGGGAAAATGAAAGGTGTTATGCTCGCTATGCCATCTCTCTGCTAAGGCTGTCAACAACCTCTTGTTGATCCTAATTTGGGGCATATCTATCAGAGAGGAAAATCTACATCGTGCAATGACAACTACCTCAGGTAGCATCAAGTGTGGAATCAACTCCCATGTTCTAGGGAAATGCTCTCAAATCTACATACTCGTCAAAGGCTCCTATCATCACAAAATATCACAAATTAGTAATCTTGTCAATCAATCAAAATTAATCATCCTATCAATCTAATTAGTTCTGGTGATACTTTGATCAAATCTCATGAGTGACTATCATTGAACCTCACCTATCATGAGGTTAATTAATCAATCTATCATTGATCCTCTCCTATCATGAGGACAATCATCAATCTATCATTGATCCTCACCTATCATTAGGACAATCATCAATCTATTATTGAACCTCACCTATCATGAGGTCAATCAATCAATCAATCTATTATGGATCCTCGCCTATCATGAGGTCAATTATCATCAATCAATCATCGAATCTCACCTATCATGAGATCAATAATAATCTAACCTATCAGGATCGTCAATAAAAATCAAATCAAAGGTTGACGTGATTGAAAATCATCAAAATCAAGGAGTTTACTGAAAATTATATCATTCTGACATGGATGCGCCAAAATAGTATTTCTATGCGCTAAAAAGTTAAATGCACTGGAAAAATTCACAAATGCACCTAAAGAGTCTATTAATGCACCAAATCAGTGAATGTGCCATTTAAATTCATCAATGTGCTAATTTAGGGCATCAATGCGCCAAATGATCATATTCGCTAAATTTTTGCTTCAATGTGCTAAATCAGGCCCTAAATGCACTAAAACTTTCTATGCACTAGAAAATTTGACCTATGTGCTAAAAATCTATTCCTATGCACTAAATTGTTCTATGCGCTACAACAGTCATCACATGTGCTACATCAGAGGGTGTATGCACTAAAACTCTAAAAACCAAATTCAAAACATGAAAAATGATGGAAAATCAAAATCCAAAATTTATGATGAAGTTTTTTAGGGTACGTACCAGAGGTCCATACGCTACCAGGCGGTTGTGACATTGCATGCACTTGAATCGGTGTGTGTGGTAGGGGATCACCATCTTGCCAAAATTTCTCTAAATCACTCACTCCAAATTTTTAAAATCACAATTGCACAAATGAAGCTTTAAATCACCTTTTTAACCTTTTTGAAGGTTAATTAAGTGGGATTTTTGTGGGGTTTATTTATTTTATTTTCCAACGGGCTTAATTCATCAATTTTACATTTGGAAGATTAAACATCATTTTTTAGGAGATAAATTGTTTATGAATCGTAAAATTTTGAAACCATTATCAAATCATCGAAAAATCATCAAAAATACAAAAAAAATCAAAAATAAAAATAAAAATAAAAATTCATTGATTTATCTCCTGAGGGGGCATATATCCATCATCACCTGAAAAAAATGTCTGGGGCATATTGAATTTTTTTGGTCAGTACTAGCAGTAGCAACAAAATTTTCTTTGAAGCAATGCGTAAACACATCACTTCAAAGAGGGGTAAAATGTATAATAGAAATATTTATTTATACAGTTCACTTATTTATTCTTCTATAATTATCTTATTTATTTTTATTTTTTATTTAATATTTATTTATACAGTTCACTTATTTATTCTTCTATAATTATCTATTATAGATTTAGTTTTAGTTCACAGTATTTCTATGCGCTAAAAAGTTAAATGCGTTGGAAAAATTCACAAATGTGCCTAAAGAGTCTATCAATGCACCAAATCAGTGAATGTGCCATTTAAATTCATCAATGTGCTAATCTAGGGCATCAATGTGCCGAATGATCATATTCGCTAAAAAACAATTTTCTATTTCTTCCATCTTAATTAAACTAAATATTAAATTAAAAAAAAGAAAAGAATAAATAAGATAATTATAGAAGAATAAATATTTCTACAATTATATTTATTTATACAGTTCACTTATTTATTTATTTTTTCACTTATTTGTTCTTCTATAATTATCTATAATACTGTGTGTGCTACATCAGAGGGTGTATGCACTAAAACTCTAAAAACCAAATTCAAAACATGAAAAATGATGGAAAATCAAAATGCACAATTTATGAGGAAGTTTTTTAGGGTACGTACCGGAGGTCCATACGCTACCAGGTGGTTGTGACATTGCATGCACTTGAATTGGTGTGTGTGGTAGGGGATCGCCATCTTGCCAAAATTTCTCTAAATCACTCACTTCAAATTTTCAAAATCACAATTGCACAAATGAAGCTTTAAATCACCTTTTTAACCTTTTTAAAGGTTAATTAAGTGGGATTTTTGTGGGGTTTACTTATTTTATTTTCCAAAGGGCTTAATTCATCAATTTTACATCTAGAAGATTAAACATTATTTTTTGGGAGATAAATTGTTTATGAATCGTAAAATTTTGAAACTATCATCAAATCATCGAAAAATCATCAAAAATACAAAAAAAATCAAAAATAAAAATAAAAATAAAAATTCATTGATTTACCTCTTGAGGGGGCATACATCCATCATCACCTAAAAAAAATGTCTCGAGCATATTGAATTTTTTTTGTCAGTACTAGCAGTAGCAACAAAATTTTCTTTGAAGCAATGCGTAAACACATCACTTCAAAGAGGGGCAAAATGTATAATAGAAATATTTATTTATACAGTTCACTTATTTATTCTTCTATAATTATCTATTTCTTCCATCTTAATTAAATAAAAAAATTCAATACTTTGTTTTATTTAATTATCACATTTCTTCTATCTTAATTTAATAAACATATTTTAATAGTTTGTTTTATTAAATTAAATATCTTTTACTAATTTGAAATAAATCCAATTTTCAAATTGGTCACATTTCTATAGCTCTTTCACTCTTCATGCATTTCCAAGCAAAGTTGAATGCTTCAGTATAATAAATTCAACTTCATCTTCAATAGACAAATTGGAGACAAATTGGAGACAAATTGGTTGTCTTCTTCCATTGATTTCTTCCTATCATTTGGCAGAATGTTTTTATGGGGAGGAACACTCTCCATGATCTTCTCCAACTTCTTCATCTTTCACCATTGATTCCTTCAAATCAAATCCAGACCCTTGCTTTGCTGCCACATCACAATATGCTGCAAAAATTCTATAAATGCAACTTCTTTCTACAAGAAAAGGATCCCAAACTTTGTGCAATCTTACTCTGCAAAAATAGCATTAGAGAAATTAATCATTTGAGAATTGAGCATTTAGCAAATAGAATTATTTAATCATTTAGCATCATGGCTTTAATATTAGTTGTATCTTAATTAGTTTATCATAGCATTATTTTCATATCATATCCATATCAATCATTATCATGTCATTTTCATTTATAGTAACATCATCATATCATATAGCAATCATCATTTAGGATTATATTCCTACATTTTACAATATCTTGTTCTTTAGGTTGTCATTTTAACAATCATAGTGCTTACACAATTTGAGAGCCACTGTGATTTAATAAATCCTTGGAGATAGAGAGCAATGGGATGATTTTGAGAGATTTCTTGGGTTTCAATTAGATTAATTGTTTGTTTAAATCTCTTAATATAATGTCTTATTGATTGTGTGTTATTTACATATTTACATATTTACATATTTTACTCACACTGTCTCAGCATAGGGTCTCAAAATGGATCTAGAGAAGGTGAGAGCTATCATTGAATGGACTACTCTGAGGAGTGTTACAGAGGTAAGATCATTTCATGGTATAGCAAGCTTTTACAAAAAGCTCATTAAGAATTTCAGTAGTATTTATGCTTCTCTAATTGAAGCAATGAGAGGGGATAGAATTTTTTTTAAGTGGACTGTAGGAGCAGCCAAAAATTTTGACATGTTGAAGAAGAAAGTTATTGAGCAACCTATTTTGGAACTTCTATATTTCAATAAGGTTTCGGGTAGATTGAGATGCTAGTGGCACTTCCATAGGAGTTGTTTTGAGTCAGGAAGGTAAGCCCGTTGCCTATTTTAGTGAGAAGTTAAATGATGCTAAGAAGAAATATTTTTTCTATGATCAAGAGTTTTATGTTATAGTTCAAGCTTTGAAGAAATGGAGACACTATTTGTTTCCAAAAGAATTTGTTTTATATACTGATCACCAGGATTTTTAGTATCTCAATAGCCAAGGAAAGTTAAATCAAAGGCACTTAAAATGGGTTGAGTTTTTGCAAAGTTATACTTTTGTTTTGAAGCATAGGAGTGGCAGGTCAAAAAAAGTTGCTGATTTCTTAAGTAGAAGGAAAAATTTGTTGATAGAGATAAATATAGAGGTTGTTGGGTTTGATGAGCTCAAGAGTTTGTATGCAGAAGATCTAGACTTTGCAAAAGCTTGGAAGGATTGTTTGGAACCTGTTACATTGGATAGGATGAGGTGGTTGGATTTCTTAATCTAATATGGGATGTTGTTTAGAGGAAGCTAGTTGTGCATTCTAAGGAGTTCTATGAGAGAGAATCTAATCAAGGAGAAGCATATTGGATGATTGGATAGTCATTTTGGTTTAGATAAGACCATTGCTCTTGTCAGTGAGAATTATTATTGGCCACAGTTACAACAAGATGTGGAGAAGTTTGTACAAAGCTGCAGAGTATGTCAGATGGTGAAAGGAACAAGTTAGAATACTATATTGTATTAGCCATTACTAGTACCTGAGAGGCCATGTGAGGATATTAGCATGGGTTTTGTTCATGGATTTCCAAGGACACAGAGAGGGAATGATTCCATATTTGTGGTGGTAGATAGATTTTCAAAGATGGCACATTTTATTCCATGCCATAAGACCAGTGATGCAATTCATATTGTAGAGTTGTTTTTCAGAGAGGTGGTGAGACTACATGGTCTACCAAAAAGTATAGTTTCAAAAAGAGATACCAAATTTGTTGGTTATTTCTAGAGGACATTATGGAAGAAATTGAAGACAGATTTGAAGTTCAGTTTCACACACCATCCCTAGATTGATGGACAAACAGAGGTTGTGAATAAGAGTTTGGGTAACCTGCTAATATGCTTATTAGGAAATAAGCCTAAGGGATGGGATTTGATTATACCACTAGAAGAAATTGCTTATAATAATTCTATCAACAGGAGCACTGGTAAATCACTATTCCAAATTGTGTATGGGAGTAGTCCAAGGACTTCTTTTGAACTAAGGAAGATGGATAAGGGGGAAAAGATTAGTATTGAGGCTAAAGATTTTGCTGAGCACCTGAATAATTTGCATGAAGAGGTGAAGAAACATATCAATGAGATGAACTCACAATATAAGGCTTAGTCATATCAGAAAAGGAGGTATAAGGAGTTCTAGGTAGGAGATGAAGTCATGATTCATTTGCAAAAGGAAGGGTTTCCAATTGGTACATACAACAAGTTAAAGATGAAGAAGTTTGGACCATGCAAGAATCTGAAGAAGCATGATTTAGGAAATGCTTATGAGGTAGAGTTTCCTAGTGGAATAAATATTTCTCCTATGTTCAACATTGGTGATTTGATAGAGTATCATAAATTTGATATAGAGGAGGGGCCGATAAAAGAATAGTGGAGAATTCCAACACCTACTTCAGAGAAGGAAGAGATAGAAGAAATCCTAGATAACTATGTGGGTAGAAGCACAAGAAACAAGAAATATGCAAAGTACTTGGTGAAATGGAGAGGAAGGCCTATTGAAGATTCATCATGGTTATCTGAGGTTGAGGTTAGCCATCTTGGTTTCCCTATAACTCCTAAGAAGTGATAGGGTCACTTTTCAAATTACCCTGCGTGTCTGATGCAAGAGCATCCAATGGTGTAGGGCAATCTTGCATCACCCAAAAAAAATTTCCTTATTTTATTTTGTTGTTTTGAGTTCCATGATGGCATTTAAGGGGTGTAAGATAGTTAGACATAAAAAATAACAAAAAATGGTCACTTACTATTTTTAGTAAGTTGTCCTAAACAGGCTCGTATGGACCTAAAAATTTACCCAAAGGAACAGAGCTTAAAAAAATTTTGGTCACGAAAGAATCACTTCAATATATTCCATGGTTTGGGAGAAATTAAAGTTTCCATCCTGGGAAATTTTTCCAATGCAGCTTCAAATTCAGATATGATGACTTTAGAGGTCCTAAAATAGGTTGAAAAGTCATTGAACTAACCTATAATAGGTTCACATGTTGTAGAGATCATCAAGAGCTTTCCAAAAACATGCAATAATAGAAAATTGGACACTTAGATCAAAAGTTATGGCTCCGCAAAGTTGACCCTCCAAAATTTGAATTTCATTAAAATTTCTTCCTAGGCTAGAAATCGAACGACAAGACTTTTGGCGCCAAAAGAAAAGGGAAATTCACACTTTCTAGAACAATCTAGGGTGGTTATTAGGTAAAATAAAAATGGATATGAGGGAGTTGTAGAAGGTAGCTCCATTAGTGTAGATTGTGGCCCCGAATAACAATTTTTCTTTCAGAGTTTTTTGTTGTTGTTGTAATGAATCAAGCCCATGAGGTTGTAGCATGTAAGATCTGAATATATAAATTCATTTTTTGAAAATAATTGAAAGTGGGTTATCTTCTATCTCGTATCTTTTGTGTTGGTATCTATTATTTTGTCTGTGTGGTTTCAGGTCATGTAGCCCTCATTAGATCAAGTTTGGTTCTAAAAAAATAACCAACGGATTGGTGACTCTATTGGGGTGATTGCTTAAGAAATTTTTGATAGAAGATCATCTTGCCTTAAAGAGTCATTGAATTTTTAAAATAGTCATCAAAGAGTCAAATATTGTGCTGGAGAATTCATTTTCAAGCCTAGCTTTATGTTCGTGAATCAATTCTTATAAATATTGCAAGAATTTTTTGTGTTTCCCCATGAAACTAGCAAATCCTTTCATGATCTACCATAATTTCATGAGTATTTCATAATTTCTCACTTGATGTGGGTGGTGACTTTGAGTTCTCTACACCAGTATGCATTTTTTGAGAGGATCCAATAAAATAGAATGAAAATTTACTAAGAAAAGATAAGGTAGACTTAAGCTCACATGATGAAGTACCCTGATGAAAAGCTAGAGAGAAAATTTCAAAGGACTCCAGTACCATCTTGAGAGAGTCAAGGAATTTACTAAATCTAAACATCTCGCTTAGATTTTGAGTATTTAAAACATGGAAAGGGTTGTGTTGTAGAAAACATAAAAGATTCATGTGTGACTTGTTGATCAAGAAAGGTTAAATTAAAATCAACCCATAAAACAAAATTCATATTGTTGAAGTTTATTCCTCTATAACAGAGGTGGCGACTCTATGCAAAGAACTTGATGGAATGGTGATCATAGCTTCAGATATGCAAAAAATTTCAGTTAGAAGCATAATTCAAAGTAGTTGCTGCATAGCTAGGTATTTCTCATGTTTTGGTTTTCAAGAAGAAATAAATTTATGTGAAAACCATGTTGAGTAGTTGGGAGAAATTTTGGTTCCCTATTAAGTGAATTGAACATTATAAAGGGAATAGTAGTCCAGTAATTTTACATACTTCTAAAATATAATTTGAAGTTTCTATATTATGATGAAGAAGTATGTTTATATATAAAATATTCCCATTAAAAGATCCAAGGCATAGATGTATTTGAGTTATGCACGTCAAAATCATGACCAAGTCAACGAGTATGGCAGTGAATGATCAACTGTGAAGTTGATATTTGAGGTTTGTAAAAGGTGTAGAAAATGTATCATTCCTTTGTATCTCCTTATGGAATGCCAAGTAAAAACATGCAAGCATGCAGCCTGTGTCATGCCATCAAAGAAATTTCTCTATTGGGAGGTATAGACCATTGAACTTTAGTGGTATTCAGGGTTTCCTAAACTTTGTTCCTAATGATGTTAGGGAACATTTACCAAAAATTACAGCGCAAAGTTCTTAGTCAGCTTATAAGCATTTGCATACATTTATGGATTTGATGGGAGACTATGAGATAAATCATAAAGATGTTGTCATGAAATTATTTGTTCAATCTCTAAAGGAAGATGCCAGAGATTGGTTCTCATATTTTCCAGTATGTTCTATACCTTCATGGAATGAATTCATGGTAACATTTATAGAATAATTTGGTGAAAGGATTAATCCAAGTTTAGTAAGGAGAAAATTCATGGATATTCAAAAGGATGAAAAGGAGTTAGTCCCAAATTTTAATCTTAGATTTGCAAAGGCAGTAGGGGATATTCCTGAAAGTATGAATCCAAGTGATGCAGAATGTTTGGTTATATATTTGGATGAATTTGATGAAGAAATGAGTTATTTTTTGAGAGATAAGGAACCCACAACATTGCATCATGCATATCCAATTTCCATGGATATTGAAAATAATATGAGGTTTTTTATAATGAGGGGATATATGCCTGCAAGTGTTTGTAGTCCTAGCACACATCATATGAAGGAAAATCATGAAGGTGAAAGTGATTGTCAAGGTGACGATTCTTTTGATGCCTTAACTTGTTCATCCTCATAGCATGGTAATCATAACCAGATTCGAGATAAACATCAACAAAACTTAAGAAATGTTGATTAGATGCTTTTTGTTCAAGGATTGTCTAGTATGAAAAGACATAAAGGAGAATCATCATATGACTTGTTAGCAAGGTTTTTGGATGCTTTGTTAGAGATCCATAAGAATTTGAGACTAGAGGATTCAGTATGCATTGACTTATTTTGTGAAATTTTTGAGCCAAGAATGAGTACCCTACCAAAAGAATTGAATCCTTGTGGTTTTGATCAAATAATTGATTAGTTAAGAATTATTGAGGAAGCTAGGTGTGATTATGCACAAAGTATGGGGTCTCAAAGTCAATAGTGGTTGTCCTATTGAACAAAATCAAAGAGCAATCAAACAATGGATAAAGATGTTTCACAAGATGAACATTTATCTAGTGGCGTGGATAAGGGATTTGGTACACTTGCAAGTGTTGTTGATGTGTTCTTACAAATTTATAATCAGGATACTGAGAATGAGAGTGTGAACATTCACAATGAATAATTTGAGCATAGTGCATATGATAACAAATATCCTTGTGGTGATGATCATAGGGAAATTGAAGTTTTTGATTATTTTTCTAAAGAGTATGGATTATTTTATGAGGAAAATCTAGAAACTTTTTCTCTACATGAAGGATGAAATAATATTAATTCTAATGTGGTTTTTCCCTTACAAATAAATAAAAAGACTCCATGTGATGGATACCTAGAGTGCAATCCACTTATATAAGAGATAGAGCATGCTAGTCTTGTGAATGATAATGAGTTTGAAGAAAAGAATGTATGTGTTCAATGTCCTAAGCCTAATCACAGTGTTAAAAATGATGAAAATTGTAGTGTTAACCAATAGGATCATGTTCTAGTTGCTTTAAATTGTTTGTATGAAGTAGAGGTGGAATATGCAAGTTTTGTAGTAGATATGGACATGATTGTTTTCAACAAGGAATTTCTTGAAGAGGAAAGAAATGAGGAAGCTTGTTCAGTTGCTAATGAGAAACATTCAAATCATAATGGGTCTTTCACATTTGAGTCAGCATACCTATCAATTGATGAGGCACCTAAGCACATTGTTACTGACCATGTTAATTTTGAGTTATTTGAGTAATCCTTTAAAACATTTTTCTTTGAGTTGGATAACAATTTGAAGAGTGAAATTGACTATGTTAATGAAATTGAAATGGAGGTATTCTTTGATGCATGGGATGTTATTGATAATACTATTTGTGGTGATGATCCTGATCTAAATAAGAGCAAAGACACCAAAGGTTTTGGTGAATCACTTCTCCAAAGTTGTAGATCATATGACAATATAACTAATTTACACTGCTTAGATGGGTGTGACTATCAGTTTGAAAGGATGCCTATGTATGAACATTTCTTGTTCATTACACAAGATGAGTGTATGTCTGGTGTGGGACAAAATCTAGATGATGATCCAAGGGTTTTATATAAGCTTTCTAATGATTTTGAGATGCCAGAAGTGGATTTGCATTATCACTCCAAAGGGTTAGGATTTATGTCCTTAGATGGGAATCCAGAAAGAAGTATGTATGATGGGTTTTAGTTTGATGTTCAAATTGAATTTGATAATAACCCTTATAATGTTAGTGATTAAATGGATTTTGAATTTTTTCAATTTCCAATCTAGTTGGATGAGTATTTGGTGGAGTATGATAGTGAATTGAATGTGGTAGAATATCAAAATGGTTATGTATTTTAGTTCATATCTGATTGCATTTTTCATTTGGACAAATTTACTGATGACAATGGAAAGACCAAACATAGGGCACTTATGGTTAATTACAATAACCTCAGTATGGCTAGTTGTTGGGTAAATCATGGCAATATTTTTGGCCTTGGCCAAGTGCAGAAAATAGAGAATAAAGTTTCTGATAGGGGTGAAGAATGGTTCTAAGTTTCTAGGGGGCCTGGGGCCACCACTTGAAATTGAATCCTGGTAAAATTATGAATAGCTTGTATATCAGAGAAGGCTTCTAAGAAAACCTAAATTTGGAGCATATTGTATAGTCTGGTAAATTTTGTGTATATGTTGGTTTGCTTTGGTCTGGTATTTTCTTTCCTTGTCTCAACAATACCTAGTTTTTGTTCTCCATGCTCAGTCTACTCCAACTTGAGTTTCTTGGATCTCACTCTGTTATGGAAGAATAGATGTCCCCAATAGGAGCCACTGATGGAACCCCTAAAAATGCTTCACGTTCTATCTCAAAATTCTACAAAATTTTGGTTGAATCATATCTCTGGGCTTAGGGATTTATTTACTATCACTATTTTAGGGTTTATGTTGCTTATAACTGTTCCTAAATAACCCTTAAGCCTGTGTCTTTTCCAATTTTCTAATTCATCACTGACCCCTTATCACTGGTGCCCAGTCATTTAAATTACATCCTATGCCATCAAAACCCATGAAGTAACCAACCCCTCGTGCCTAGGTTTGAAACATATTTTATTTTGTAAGGTCGACCAATCAACCTTGTTTGGCCTTTACATCCTTTGGTTAAAATGGTTTTAAGTATGTTGAGGCCTTTTCTTGCATTTTCCTAGGCGATCCCCCTTTTTTAAACTAACATTTTTTATGTGTAGATTCCAAGTGATTATGATAACCATTTGATAAGAATTGATTTCTTCTACATGTGTTCGAGATATGATGGGTATTTTTTATCTCGATCGTCATTTCTATCAGAAGTTTATACATGTAGATAGGTGATTTGTGTTAGGGAAAGTACGAGTTAGTAGGTTAAGATCAAATACTAACCACTCTCCATCATCCTATTTATCAAAGGTACAAGTGCGTTAATTCTCATGGGTGAGTGGGAAAAATTGACATGACATGATTTCTTTAATCCTAAGTGGATGATTCATTGTGCAGATAGAGTGGATGCATATCGACATGGGATTTTTTGATTAGAAAAAGGTAACAAGTGCATGTAGTTGGCTTCTTCACAATTAATTACCTTGATTTTAATTATTTGTCAATCCATCTTGATGTATGATCAATGGTTGAGATTCAAAATCAAGCAGCTGATTGTCGGCTCACTCATGCAAGCCTTCCCTGGGTATTAATGTTCAAAACACTAAAATTGCTCGATATAATGAGAGTTGGAAGCCATATTTTTCTTCACAATTGCAATTAGAACCTAAGAAATTAAGCTTAGGTTTGAGAAGAAAATGATGTGAAGAAATTTGGCATAAATTTGTAGAGACATTATAGATAGTTTCTCCCAGGTAAGGTGGTATCTATGTTTTCTATGAGTCGACTTAGTATCAGTTGGCTAGTCTC
>VDFB02322192.1:0-37342 GCA_007258455.2 Sequoia sempervirens
AAATTGAGAAAGAATGATACATGGATTCTTGTTCCTAGACCTAAGGAAAAAAATGTAGTGGAACTAAATGGGTCCTTAGAAACAAACTAAATGAGCAAGGTGATCTTGTTAAAAACAAAGCATGATTGGTGTGTAAAGGATATTCTTGGATGGAAGGAATTGACTTTGAAAAATTTTGCTCATTGCTAGGATTGAAGGCGTGAGACTATTTCTTGCTTATGCTGCTTACAAAAACTTCAAGGTTTATTAGATGGATGTCAAGTCAGCATTTCTAAATGGTGAACTGGAAGAAGAAGTGTATATTGAGCAACCCGATGGATTTCAATTGATTGATCAAGGATATATGATTTGTCGGTTGAAGAAAGCATTGTATGGACTTAAGCTAGCCCCAAGAGCATGGTATGCTAGATTGGACAAGTATTTGTTGAAGCTTGGATTTAATAAAGGTACTACTGACAATAATTTTTATTTCAAGCTTGATCATGATAAATATTTGATTGTTGAAGTCTTTTTTGATGATATCATTTTTGGAGGAGATGATAGTTTGTGCATGAAGTTTGCTGATGAGATGCAGAGTGAGTTTGAGATGTCTATGATTGGAGAAATGAAATTCTTTTTGGGATTGCAAATTACTTAGTTAGATAAAGCGAAGGATCTTTATATCTCGGTCAAGTATGTGAAAGAATTGCTACAAAAAGTTTGGTATGGAAGATTCAAAACCCAGGTGGTACACCCATGGTGATGGGATGTAAGTTGACACAAGATGATGATTCTCCTAAAGCAAATCAGACTAGATACGGATCCATGATTGGTGGATTTCTCTATTTGACTCAAACTAGACCTAATATCATGAATTTTGAATGCATTGTTGCAAGATTTCAAGATGATCATAAGGAATCTCATGTGACAACTATGAAGAGGATTTTTGAATGCCCAGAGGGGCGGAGTTGATTTTGGTCGGTGGTATCCTAAAGATGATAATATTATTCTCAGTGCCTTTACTGATTCTGATTGGGTAGGAGACGTGAATGACAAAAATAGTACTAGTGATGGTGCATTTTCTTGGGAAAGAAGTTGATTTCATGGTTAGTAAGAAACAAATGCCATTTCTTTATCTCACTGTGAGCATATACATTGTTGTTGCTAACAATTGTACTCAAGTATTGTGGATGAAGAAAGATGTTGAAAGATATGATTGTATATGATGAGCCTATTGCTATATTTTGTGATAATTCAAGTGTAATTAACATTTCTAAGAATCCGGTGCTGCATTCAAAAACCAAGCATATATCTATCAAGTTTCACTTTTTGAGAGAGAAGGTGAGTGAAAAGGAAGTTAGATTGGAGTATGTGCCCACTAAGGAACAAATTACAGGATATATTTACCAAGCCTTTTCCTAAGGATACTTTTGAGTATCTCAGAGGAAAACTAGGGGTGATTACACCTCCTAATCAGAATTAAGATGCATTGACTTGCATTAGTCTGTGCATTTCATAGTCATATCTTGAACCGATTGATGTTGTGGTGGCTGCTACTCATGGGGAGTAGTGGATGTTGAAATAATGGTTTAGAGCTTGTATGGAAAAGATAATGTGTATCTTTGTCATTGATGTCAAAGGAAAATTCATGTGAAAAACTATGAATTACTCGGGAGAAAATTGAGAAGAGTCATGTGGGGGAGAAAGTGCTAAGAGGAAGTTACGTTGATGGTGTTTTTTACATCATGTGTTGCCATCAATGCCAAAGGGGGAGATTGTTGGATATTGCTGATATGTGGTTGTCAATGATGTCAACACTATTGGCATTAATGTCTTTAAGGTTGTATATGTCGAGGATATTGAGAAAATTGTAATAAAATAAGTTGCAGGTTGTTAGTGATGCAGTGAAGTTCAATATGTTGATGATAAGAGGTTGTGGATTAAAGGGTTTCTTGTTGAGTATATCTAGTTTATCCATGTCAAGTTTCAGAGATTTGCATAAAGATTTGATCGAGTTATGAGTATCTATGTTATGATAGTTGTTCTGTTGCTTCAGTTGGTGTTCTTGAAAGAAGATGATGCAATTCTAGTAATTTGAGTTGTTGCGGATGCTTCTGTGGTGATTCATGATGCTCGTGGATGTTTTTAGATCGTGATCTATCTGTGTTGTATGTTCACATTGATCGTTGTGCTCTCGATTGGTGATTTTCTGTTGTGTGTTCATGTTTTTCATGATCATGGCCGACAGGGTGATTGTAGCATGTTGTGGATCTTCGAGGCATAATTTTTGAAGGTGGTTCATGTTCGAGGATGTTGTTTTGGGTCTTCACTATGTTGTGGCCGACATTGGTTGGTGCACATTGAAAATTGTTTATTGATTTGGGCCGACAATTTGTATTCATTTTTTTTTTTTTGAAGCTGACATGTAAACGGTGTTATCCCTAGTTGCGGATATATATGAGTGATTGTTTATACCATTTGAATGCATGTGAAGCAGTGGTGTGTGAGTGCTATGTGCGAATAATTTTCTAATCTTTCGAAGGCAGAAGTAAAGTGTGAAGAAGAGTGAGTAGAGTTTATGTGCTTAACTAGAGCTGTAATCAAGCATTAGCAGATGCTATTTTCTCAGTTCAAAATCTTGTGGATGTGATCCGAATGTTTCTGTAAGACAGTGTGTCTTCCTTTGGGTAGTAAGCCTTTTGTATTTGAGTAGTGAGATCTAGGCAATGCACCTGAATGCATGTGCATTCCCATTTATAATTTATTTATACTTTTAACAGAGTATAATCTTGTGGACTAACCTGCACCGTGGTTTTTCCCCTAACAGGGTTTCCATGTAAAAAAAAATCTTGGTGTTATGTGTGTTTATGATGTGGTGATGGTTTATGCTTTCATGTTAATTTATTAGATCTGAGAATAAGTTTAATAAGTTTAATTTCTGAGACAACTAATTCACCCCCCCTCTCAGTTGTCTTCCCTTGTGTTGCCAACAAAAGGTTCACTTCAGTTGAAAAACTAAAAAGATCAACCTAGGCTTCAAATAGGCATTGCTTTACTTGAGCATTTGTCTAGTTAGCATATTCTATTGACCAAGGTTTTTCCATATATCCAGCTCTTCTAGGAAATTTATCTAATACTCTTGGTGTAGTAAAACTTTCATTTGCAGTAGTATCAATTAAAATTGAAATAACGACACCAAATAATGTACCTGTTGTTTCAATGTGAGTAATCTAGTATCCCACTTGTCGGTTATTGAATGTTGGATGGATCCTTTGCTAAAATGTTACATATTGGGTAGGTAAGGGGTTACCATGTGGCTGAGCTCCTTGAGACTTATGTGGGAATTGATTCACATAATGATCTCCTCCGCAAGAGAAACATCATCCATGAGGTCCTCACCTTTCAAAAGGCTTTCTCGAGTTGTCTCCATTATTTTTGGAGTTATTGTTATTCTTCTTCTCGTTCTTGGAAGTTGGAATCATTCTGGCCATTATTACAGAAACCCTTATCATTTTTCTTCTTAGATTATTTATTATCATTCCCCCTCTTAAAATTATGGGAAAATTGTGACCAATTGAACTTCTTACATATGGTTCTTCTCATGTAAGCATAAATAAACTTCAATTTTTTCTCCTTCTTTATTGCTTTCTCAAAAACTTGGTCCATTGTTGTAGGACCATGAACATCAACTTCTCCAAGTTGGGCATTCAACCCCATGATGAATTTCCTTATCTCGAATCTTTCATCCTTTTGGTATTGGGGTACATACTTCAAGAGATGTGTAAAAATTTCCCAGTACTCCACTACAAACAAGTCTCCTTTTTGCAAATTCTGAAAATCAATAAGTTTCTAGATGAATAAAAATTGTGGTAACCATATTTGCCTAAAGATGATTACAAAACGATCCCATGCTAAGCTGAGAAAAGAACTTAAACCTAACTCCATCTTATTATTTATCCACCAAGTGGATGCTTCTCTTGATAACTAGTAAGCTCCCGAAACTACCTTAGTAAATTTAGAATAATTTCTTATTTTGAAGTACTTCTCCATTTCCATGAGCCAAGCATTTGTTACATCACTGTTCATTGTTCCATCAAACTTAGGTGGTGTTACCTTTTTCATGTCTCTTCATAACTCAACAAATAATTAATTTCTCTTCTCATTATCATCTTTTGAATTAGAATGGTTTTCACCTCACCCACTTAGGGTGGTACGCTTATGCCTATTCTCATCTTCTCCTTCTTGAGATGCTTCATTTTCCTTTTCGAGCTACTTTGGCCCCTAACCTCCTATTTCAAGGTGTCAATTATTAGGATTATCAGAAGGATGTGATACCTTTTGACTTCCTCCTAGATTAATTCTGGTTTGCACCATGTTTGTTTTCTACTTCATTTGAAGTTTCATTTTATGCATTTAATTAGATCCTCTAATTTTGGCATTTTATTTTAAACAATAAACAATAATCATAACATTATTCTTAATCATATAGAGAGAGATTTGGTAAAATTTGAAAACTTTAATATATTTAGTGGATTCATATTACATCCTTATATCGTACAAAAACTTTTCACCATTTGCAACTATAGGTCACTATTAGATATATTTTTTTGCTTGGTAAATCGTTGCTAAGGGGCAGCATCGGTCGCTTTTGACTGGAGCAATGAACCAGTGAGGCCACATTCAGGGGACCTCATCCCCGCCATTCATATTTCTACACTTGCCTGCATTCCCACCAAGGTCCCTATAGGACCCGATGTCATTCCTTCATCTGCTACGCCTGCCTGCATTCTGACCAAGCTCCCTGCAGGACCTGATGCCATTCCTCTTGTCAGCTTCGCTTGCCTGCATTTCCGCCAAGCTCCCTATAGGACCCGACAACAATCCTTTATCTGGACATCCCTTCTAGCTCCACCTCTCTATCGAGCCCTCCAGCTCCCGGACCCCGCAGTAGCGCATGCCACCCATCCCCTCCTCTATGCACCGATTATTGCCACCCTTGCACATGAATTCCTCCGTCATCCGTGCATCATCCAATGTTCCCTTCATTCTCTGGCCAACGATAGTTTGTCCCACCTTCCACTGGCAGGATTCAAACTCAAGATAGCAGGGAAGCCACTGCTTGCAACTTGTCATTGCACTATGGGGTCATCCCCAGGTCACTATCAGATATTGGTGGGTGATCCCACAAAGTTGGTTTACAATTTAGGAACTGATTTTTGCTGAAATCACATATTTTTAGAAAATATAATGATTTAAGACTTAAAAGGTTCCATTTAAAGAATTCCAATTGAAGAGGGTTTGATCAAACTACCTTAAATCAAACCCCTTGGATAGAACCCCTGCTAGTTTTAAACCATACCTATAATGGAGTCTCCTTTACACCTATCAAAATGCTTAAAAAACCACTTTTGATTTACCTTTTGGGGGATCAAATGAATTCATTTAAAATTTTTTTTTGTAAGTATGTAGTCCTTATTATAAGCTTCCCAAAAAGTATAATTTTAAATAAATTTAATTTATTATTATATTTATTTTTATTTCTTGTGAATGTAGGTTTTTCATTGAAAATCAAGCTCTGTTCTACACATGTGGAAAAATAGCATTATTAAAAAATAAAAATATTAGTGCACCAAATATTGAAGTCCTTGATCCAACAAAGAAAAAAATAAATTGAATTTTGATACATACGAAAAAAGTTATCGTTCTATTGCACTATGTCTGAATTATAATTGGTTTGAATTCAAAACTTGATTAAAGAAAAATATTCAATAAAAACTATCTAACAAAGTGGAAGCACTAGATATCAGAGTTACAAATCTAAATTCAAAAGAATTAGAATTTTATCCTTCATGGAAAAAATTTATATTATATGAGCGTCATTTTTAAAAATGTTGTTTTCTAAAAAACTAGTTTTCGAGGGAGATGGAAAAAGAAGTGCAATTTGATTCCAAAATTTTGAAAAAAATATATTTAGAATCTATAGACAAAATTTCATGAAACTTTAGTTTGCATCATCTTCAAATTCCTCACGGTTTAGCTTATAGGTGCCGAAGAAGATTTAGTGAAAAAATTTATTTAGGTGTCGGTTTGGCCAAAAATTGTAAACCACTATTGTGGGATCACCCTAGTATCTCCTTAGGTTCTTCTTCACCCTAGAGTCAAATAGGACAAGCTTGGAGGGTGGGTGTACATGCATGTACTCGTCCATCACCTCCCTTCTTATCTTAGGTGCATTTAGACCACTTCCAAAAGGTATTTCCCTATGTGTAGATGGTTCAACTAGTTTGACAAAATAGATGGGTACAATGGCCTTCTTTGTCACTTTCACCCATTGTTTCTTTTCTAGCTTAATACGCTTAAGTGTGTCAATTATTGTTTCAGATTCAAGAAGCCATACACCCCCTGTGTAGTTAATGTTCTCCAATAGTCTTACCTCTAGAGACAACTCCTTTTTAGCCACTAAGCTAGGCAAGTTTTTGGGTATTGAATTCCTTATAGTTTTCCTAGTTCTTCTTTCTGCCATTCTGGAAAAAGAACATTTCAAACATTAGCTACTATTAATATTTGAGAAAACTTTCACAATGAGCTCATAAGTCCATGTGTTGAACTCGATAGCTTTGATACCATATGTAACATACTCATGCTACAAAGTAAATACTTAGGTTTTTACCATATAAGTAAATACAAGCATATTCTTAAAAATAGGATAGTGATATTTTTTTCATTTTCATACATCTTTTATTGCACATGATCCAATAAGAATGTATAATACATTTTTTGAAATTGAAGTATATTAAATTTTCAACTTGAGAAAAATATAAAACTTTTCAATTACAATTCATACATGATATACTTTCAAGAATACAAGTTTACATATTACAATAATGATACAAGGTCAAGTCTTCCATATCTAGAAAATGGTTCTATTTCACAAGCCTCGGTGTTGTTGTCTGCAAGAGGGAGAGCATCACCCGAGTGCTTTACCTCCAACTACAGACTAGCATTCCCCTGCACACCTTCCAACTGGAAGTGGCCCTACCATTCATGAAGAGTATAGACTAAGGAATCCACAAGTATACCATCTGAGTTTCTAATTTTGTGTCCTACATAACCAATCGACCTTACAACTTTAGACATCTCTAACTAAGTATGGCCAATCTAACTGGATATGCAATCTAGATCACAGTGAACCGACTAATGCAAGAAGAGACTTTTGCATTACTTTGGCTAAAGTTTTGAAACCTATCAAACACTTCCTTAAGAAGTGAAGTTGTAAGTTCACACACCTCTAACTCAACTTGGAAACCACCTTGACCTAAGGCTTAACTCATAATTGAATGCTTGACTTGTTTGCTTGACCCTCATAAGGATAATCATAAAATAATAACTTACTAAAGTCGGTAAATGACTAAGATAGATATTCTTACCTAACTTTGAACACCCATGTTACATTCTTGTAACATCTTGGAACTTTACAATTGCCACTTGTTCAAGTACTTGTACTCAAACCTTGAGAGTAACTATTCTCCTATTTTCATGTACATATGGTTTACAATGTTATCAAACAATGTCATCGACTCGAGCCACTTTGTTTCGCATTTAAGTTCTTGACTACTTGCCAATAAAGTAAAATATAATAATATTGAATAATAATAAAAGATCACTTCTTATTTTGAAATAGTTCATATTTTTCTTTGTTTTTCCTCATGGTTCTAGGCTGAAGAACACAATAATAGTGCTGGTAAAAATATAATATTAAATACCAACTTATTTTGTTCAAAAGAATACTATGTTGAAGCATTTGAAAAATCTTTCAACAAATCAATTTATAAAGCTCACTTTATTCAATTAACTCAGTCGTGAAAACATCGAACATATCTCTTAATTTCATAGTCATATATTATAATTTATCCTTTCCTTTACATAGTCTTTATATATATATATATATCACAAACTGGAATTACTCTCTTTCTGAGAAAATGAAATACATCTTTCAATGTAACACAATAGAGAAATAAATTTTTACTTTGTTGTCCATCTCAGAGTGAGAAAAATTAACTAAATTCTAGTTGCAAACTGGAAAAATCAGAATAATCTTTTTTTTTTTTTAACATAGATTATCCTTCAAAATTAATAACTATTCTTTATCTTTTTAAAACAAAAAACTATAGAATGAAAATATTAAATTACACAGTAATAATAAAGTGTGCAAACATGCCTGAGTTGCTCTTTTCTCTGCACTTTTTAAACTCCAAAAATCACAGCCACAATCATGAACACAGTTTTCTCAAGAAAACTCAATTTGACAATATTGAAAACTCAGACTATGCTTGCAAAATTTCTTACTTACAATACCAAAACTAACAACAAACAATAACTCTCTACTCTAAATAGAGATTTTTGTCTATATATACAATGTATAAAAGACTTAAAACACTCTGCAACTAAGCTCAAAACATACTAAACCCTACCTGTATGTGATGAAACAAACTACCTCAAGCCCACTAGAATCACACTAAGAATGATAAGAAATGAATTCTTCTCCCTTAGTCACTGCCCTCTCTCTAGAACCAAGCTCATAAATGAAAACAATGTAAACAGAGAATGATAAGAGTAGAACTCTTATCTTCCTAAAGTTGTCACTTCTCTCTCATAATAAAAACTCATAATGGAATATTAAGCTTAAATGATATACTCACTCGCTGATCTTAACACCAAAACCTCAAAATGAAAATTGATGCAAAAATGATATTTTTCCTGTTGCTACTCTCTCTGTAGAGCAATTAAGAAAATAATAATGAATCAAATGAAAATGCTTTAGCTTGTCTAATGCCTCCAGCTTACCCACTAAGTCATTGGTATTAATTTACCAACTGAATCCATAAATTTTGGCACCCATTTCACAATAAATTGGCATGCTAAATATAGAAGGTATCACCCTTAAAATGCTTGATCAAGCAGATTTATATGCCACTTTCATACAACTTACTTAATGGTTGTTTTAAATGCATTCAAAGACTGATTTAATTGCTACTTAGTGGTTGGAGCAAACAGTAAGAGTTGATGCACCTCTTAATGGCCATCGCCATGGCTTTAATGCCATGTAATTTTCCTTTAATCAAGCCTTCGATGGAGGTTTATATGCCTCTCGATGCTGCCATAAAATAGATTTAAATCACCTTTATTACATGCTTTTAAAAGCATGATTAATCTGCCAATAATTTAACAATTATATTATATATTTCATCCCATATATATATATATAATTCTCATACATATATACTTATATATAATATATATAAATTTTATTGATAATTAATTTGTCTTAATATAAACAAAATTAGCAAGTCGAAGAAAAAATATGATTCACATATATATATATATATATATCTCTTTATTTTTCCTTATCGATTTATAGAATAGACCAAGACTCGACACTTAGGTTTAACCTAACCCTTTGAATCGACTCGACCCAACTTAGACAAATCACAATAATTGACTCAATGATAGGATTAGGGTAGACCTACGTGACTGTGTGCGTCAACTCAATTGGCATAAATTTTTATTTCGAAGTCTATACTCCTCTCTCTGATGATACTCTCCCTCTCCCTCTCCCTCTGGAGGGTAAGAAATTGGTCCTCATTTCACTTAGAAATCCAATCAAATAGTTAGCCTGTTATTAATCATAACATCATCATAATATTTATTCAATAACAATAATAATCATTAAAATTGAAATACATTGCATTGCATTTAATTTCATCAAAATATTGAGTAATATATAATCATCATCAGATATCAAAATACATTTTAACGTAAGCAATTAAAAGTAATTTGTAAAACAAAATCAGGTGCAACATCATATGGCCAAAATTAGTGGGTTATGAATAAGGGATTGAGCTCTGACAAGGTCAAGAGCCAATGGTGGTTTACTAACTGTACCAAATACTCAAAAACTAATATTTCACCCTTATTTTAATTTATGAACTTAAATAAACATTTTAGGCTGGAAAAAAACTTACATATTGAGGTGATTAAATATATTTGCATCATTTGTCATCATAATGAGTTCTGCACATAATGACTTTTGCCAATGTCAAGACAAAAAAATTAAAATCAGGTGAAATCAAATATGGGGCTAATAGATGGCTTCGGTTGGGGATAAGAACTTTGTGGATGTAGCAAGAACCCAAAATATTTAGCAAGGGTTAGTGCCTTAAGTCCAATGGGCTACAAAGTCAAGAAACTTAACAAAACATGACTAGAGAGAGAACCTCGACACAATAGAGATTAGAAAAATATACATGATGAAAAATCATACTTAACTTCTCTAAGAGACATGATAAAAAAGACATAGACCAAAACAAAACAAACATGTACACAGTAGGGGAATCCTACTTCAAAATTATGTAAGGTGATCATGCAAAACCATAGACATACGTAGAGAAATAGGTTCCCTTATAGAGGATAGGATAATACTGACGTAGCCTTTGTAAATAAAAAAATCACTTGGTGATCACAAGAAAATTAGAAGCTGTTAAATACAAAAAATCCATGAATAGTATACCAAACAACCATTGCTCATCATAAATTTGTGAATCCTCTTGGATCTTGTTTACATTACTCCATACAAATTTATTTATAGTATGCATAACATTGAGTATATCACATTCTTGATTGTAATTTTGACCATATGGATTAGAAGTAATCAAGCCATGAATTGGACATTCTATGCACAAACTATAAAGTGTAGCAACCAAATTGCAAGTCTTATTGATAAATCTATAGACCTATCATTAAGCGCTATATCAATATCCTTTGTTGCTGCCAAAACCTCAAAAAATGCATCTAGTACTAGTTACATGTTTTCTTTATGAATGCCAATTCCAAAATCTTGAGCTAAGATAACTTTATCCTTTTGAATAAACTAAATGGGGTTCTCTTCACAATAAAAATCACCAGTTGATATTTTAATACAACTTCTTGCCACAAGGCTCCTACAAGATGAATCTTCTTCATTAATTTCTCTTAGTTGATTAGATCATCCATGTCTCTTTCTTTCAATGTTTAAGATATAAGATCCTAGTAGAAAATAATAAACAATAGTTTGAGTCTTGAGTTGTTTGTCCAAAATTTTATTTTGATAACTCCATGACACATGTACCCTTCATTTTATCTTTTCCATAAGAGAATTCATTATATAACCTCTCAAGACATTGATTCAAAGCAACAAGGTTATGAAGTTGTGAATTAGATTTATGAGCATTATTTCCTTCAATTACACTTATGATCTTTTATTAGAGGGAATTTTTCATTTCCAAAAAACTCATTATCCAATGATGACATAGGAGGAGAGGATAATAATATTTATTTGTACCTTGATGTTGATTTGTGGGTGTGATTTTGTCTGTGAATATCAAAGAAGTGGAAAATATATCTTTATCACATAGGTAATCATCAACCATTATATTTTTATCTTGACCACAATATTAAAATTTTTCTATATAGATAGAAACATATGCTAGCATGGGATCATAATTGTGAAAGGAAACTTCTTCCCTTTGGGTTACAATCATCCTTGGAAATTCATTATTGATGATAATGTAGGAGAAGGAAAAATTAATAACTTTGCATCTTAAATTGATCAACTGATGAGGCCTCTTTCAAATTGGGTGAAGGAGTAAGAGAGGATTCATCTCCATAAAGGAAGTCATCATCCAAGGCTTCTAAACACCAACTAGGGATAAATATATTGAGAATCTACAAATATAACTGAATCTCACCCAATTGTGTGCAAATTCTTCCTAACTTTTTAGCATTATTATTTTCTTTAATGCTATCATTCTAAAAAAAATCTTCCAAAACGTTGTGAGATGATGAGTCCATACCTTTAATTTTATTAACTAGGTCTTTGTTAGGGTTAGGGTGTCTCAACCTTGCAAGTTCTAGCATTGATTTAATTGTTTAATTATTTATTTTAGCCCATGTTTTATGTTCATCTAATGATTTCATTTTGTGGGACCTACTTCGGTGAGGTGGCAACCTACATGGCAAGTGACTAGGATGACATGCATCCTAAACTAGAGGAGATAGGCATCCCACTTTATGGAGCCACTATGAATCTAAATTGATGGCATGTATCATGTTGTAAGAGTTATTAGGATTTATTATAATATATTTGATGAAAAACTTGTCATATTACATATTATGATATTGTAAGAGTCAAGTATGACTGTTTAATGATAGAGGGGCCCCATTTGATGTAGGTACCTATGCATGCAAGGGGTTTGCATGGATGTAGGCACATTGCATGTTTAGGAGGTGTTATGCATGTTGAGGGAGGTATTAGAATTGGAAAATGCTATGTCAAGTTGGACCTAGTCATGACAGTGCTTTACATGCAAGGGTGTTGCATGCTTATCAAAACTTTTCTTGTCAAGGATAATTGTTACAAGCATGCAAGCATTGGATATTTTCCATGTGGAAATCCTTGGCATCCACCTCTTGATGTCTCCTATTTTCATTGAAAATTATATATATTGGATACTTGTGCATTTTGTATTACATTATCAAGTTGTTTGTAGGTATCATTATGTTGCCAAAATCACTCCAAAAATCTTGTCGTTGTCAGAAGACTCCTAATAAGAAATTTTCTTTAAGACCATATTGTAACCATTTTGTTTATAGATAATACATTGAGCTATGCTTTTGGAGTGTGGGTTTTTTTAATCCTGAAAGGGTTTTCCCTACATAAATTTGGTGTTATGGTTTTATTACTGTTTTGCATATATATTTATGTTATCTAAATGTGTATCTTCATACTGTAACTATTAAGGGTTTTAAGAAAAAAATGCATTATCTCCCCACTTGGATTGGATAGGAAGCTATTATCACTTACCTTACTTCCTTTTATTCTTGTCATATGATTGATAAATGAGAAAGAAAAACATATTTGACATAGTAAATTTTTATATAAAGCTTTACGACATTGGTTTTAAATAAAGACATTATGAGACTCTTCTTACTACACTTTTCCTTCTTTAAGTTCGGGATGCATACTTGTCAAAAGATGTTTGAGGATTCATTTTCAAATTGATTTTCATTCTCTCATTCAAGCATGTCAATGAAAAAATGTTGTCCACTAGCTTCTAAAGCAACTATCTCACTTTCTTGATTACTTGGGTAGAATTTTATTTCATTCTCATTGTTTTCACTACATAAATAATACATCTCAATATGGCTTTATTTTTTGTGTCTATTAGTTTTAAAGTATCTTGATATTGTGGGAGTGTTTGAGTATTGGTGATCATAGATTCATCTCCTTCAATGAGGTTAGAGTTATCATGAAAATGAGAAAGTAAACAAACCTCATTTCCATCCCTTTCTTTGATCTTTTGTAATGTTTGAAACAAAGCGAGATATATTTCTCTAGCTTGGAACTCCATACTACCATATAATATTTTCAAGAAGCTCACTTGCACAAGATTATCAAGTACCTGATTTTCTTGAGATTATGCATCTAGATGAATCATCTTTATCTTCATCACTATCACCATCAACTATTGATTTAGGGCATTATGACTAGTTCATATATTTTTCTTGATATTGGTTCCAACTCATCATTTTAGGTTTTATCTTAAAAAAAAGTCATTAATCTCTATTCCAAGGGAGGTACCTTTTGAATTTTGGAGAATACAAATGCACTAGTAGTTCATATCCACCGTAGAGTTTCAAAAAATCTATTGGTAAAGAGATTTGTCACTGTATTTTTACCTTGAAAAATGACCTTGAATCACCCAACAAACAACAATTTAAACAAACCAATAGTTGAGTAATTTGTTATTACTTAACAATTTTCCTTTGAATTTTGGAGACACAAATTCCTCATATGATAATATTTTAGTTTTTAAGGGTATGATTTTAACCAAAAAGTAGGAAAGGTAGGTAAACTAAAATAGAAATATGAAATATAACTACAAAGAAAGAAGAATGAACACAAAGATGCACTCCATAGGAAAGCAATATTGAAAAGGAAAAGCATGTAATTAGGGATTTAAAATGGAGTGCTATCTAACATCAAAAAGATACATTCACATAGGCTCAAGTGACCCACAAATAAAATAATAACTTATAATTATATCCTATATGTATGAATAAAATATATGTAAGTGAAAGAGGAAAATAATCGAGTTCATCTCATGATAAAACATTCAAATAAATGATTGTGAAATGAATATCTGAACAATTAACAACATAAATAAATGTATTCTAACTCAAAGACTAGCCATGCCGTTCTTTATTTTACTTTCCAAAACAAAAGAGTTCATAGACTCTTTATTTTATGTACAAGATCAAAAAATTAATTCTCTTTCCCCCCCCAAGAGTTGTTAAGAATTCCCTAAAACTCCTTTTTTACCATTCAAAACTTTCCATTTATTACCTTTCTTATCCCATAACTAATTTTTTGAAAATCCTATTTATTATTTTACAAATTACTTTGAAAGTAACCTTTGGAATTCTAGCAAGCCCTCTAATAATCAACATTTTCCTTAGTATTAAATGCAAATAACCACTACTCACTAACTCTCATATAAACTATTCGATTACCAATTGCCTTATCCACAAGCCAAGATTATGATGTAAATTGTCCTATATAAACTATTTGATTACCAATTGCCTTATCCACAAGCCAAAATTATGATTCACACGTCTAGGTTGAATGGAGAGCATCACAACAAGCTATGTGGATAGTTATATATTGTGGAACTTTTGGTATATACCAGATATATCCATCTCAAGGCCAAAGTTATGTAATATCCCAAAGTGACTAATTTTTTTGTAATTGTCTCGTAGAATAGACTACATCCATGAGAGCCTAAAAGCTTTGCATCCTAACCAAAGTGAAACTTCTGCAAAACCATAAATTGAGGGTAACTAGACCACTAATAAGGGAGGCTATTTCAAGTTGTAATCTCAAGACTTGATCATTAAACCCAATTTCACTATAAAAAACTAACTTCCCAAATAGGCGAAATCATCAACCACTTGAACACAAGATCAGGGAGCATGATCCAAACTGATCGAAAGAACAAAAACGATAAAAAAGGGTCTTCATTTTCAATGAGACATATGTGCAAGACACAACAATACCTTCAAACCCTTTAAAGTACTCCTATTATTGAAACAACTAATAAATGATCCTAAAGATTTCATCGTAAGAATAAAAAGTTAAGGATAAAGAATATCATCTTCACTAAGTCTCAAAAAGGCTAAAACGAAACATTCAAAAGAATCATTGACCAACATTAAGGAACTATAAGATGAGTTGGATCCTCCAATACAGATTCTCTAATTTAATCTAAAACCGAACCTCTCCAAAACTCAAACAAAATTTTTTCAATTGACCCTATTATAAGCTTTAGAAATGTCAAAATTGATAAACATGCCTTTTCTATTGCTATGATTCAAAGAGTGCATCTACTCATGTATGGTGAGAATATTTTAAACTATTGGCAATAACTTTTGATGTGATTTTCTATTGCAACGTGAATCCATTTCCATGCCCACAGATCTTGTCAAGTGATATAAAATGCAAACACTCATTTCTCAACGCATCAGAGTGGCGCAGCGGAAGCGTGGTGGGCCCATAACCCACAGGTCCCAGGATCGAAACCTGGCTCTGATATGACAATGATCAGTTGTGGCTTCCGTTAAATTTTATCTTTGCAGGTTGAACACTATTTTAAAGTACTTGTGCAACTATTTTAAAGTAACAGGCAAAATCCTTGAAATTTAAGGCCGCTTGGTGTGTAAGCTGGGGCAAAAAGCGTGGCAGTGATAAGGAGAATACACACCTACCACAACGTAAGCTAAACAATCAAATTACCATATTTAGAGTTCCTACTTTATTCGAAACTGTGATAAACCCTAAAAGTATCGTCATTTTGAGATTGGCTTGTACCATTCCTATACATTTGGTTAATTTTTTGGAATGTATATTACACTCCTATTGTAAATATCAAGTGAGGATATGTAAGGACTTGGGTGATATTCATCTATAGAAGGGTTTTACAAATTATAGAATGTGAGACAATAAGATACAACGGATTTCAAATGTTGTGGTATATTATTCATGTTGGTTTACGTGTGGTAATATTATTGTAGTAACTACAAGAAATTTGGAGGAAAACTCTCTAAGGGAAAGGGGCCCATAGTGGATAGGGGTCTAATGGTGGGTATAGAAGTAGGTCTGAGTGGGCCCCATAGTAGGTAGGCTTAATATCTAATAAACTTACACTTAATATCCAATTGCAAAACACTTTTATCCATAAAGTACACAAATTGACAAATCATGTGATGCCACATCAGCACACCAATAATACATAACTTAGTGACCTACTATCAGTCTCACCTTTTTTTGGGCCTTTTTTGATACCTTGGCAAAAAGCATGCTGATGTGGCATCATATTTGATGATGTGGCCTTGAAACCAATTTTTATAAGCAGGGGACTTGCCAAAGAAGCTGTTGTACAAATTTGAGAGTGATTTGAAATTTTCACATAATACTTTGAAAAGCTCAAAATTAGGGTGGTCCACTATAGGCCCCTCTCCCTTACCACATACTAAATTTAGTGTTACTAGATGCATGAATGATGATGCATGTGTACTTGTGGCAGAGATGGAGTTCATGTAGTGTAATATAGATACATGTTGATGTTCAAGATGATGTTCAAGATGATGTTCTAAGATGTCATATAAGCAAGTAGAAATGGTTAATATTTTGCATATGTTACCACAACCTTTCCACTAGTAGTGATGGTAATATAAGAATACATGTACACATCAATAGTATTTAGTAAGTAATTATTGATTATTTCTATGTAGTAGCAACTACTTATACATGGTGATTATCCACATGGAGATATCACAATTAATGCCATGTGTGGCATGCTAACATCATCGCATAATAAAAATATAGGTGTGTGATCATTAAACTAGAACTGTGCTATGATATTAATGGTTGGATATGCAGAATATTTTTGTGTCAATGATGTTTGTGATAAATTATGAACTTCTTAACTATACTTGAACTACATGATGAACCCACATTAAATGATAAAATTGAACAAATTAATCAAGATCGTCATTGTTACTATTAATATTAATTTGCACAATGGATTTATTATGGGATTTTTTTCATAAAATTGGAGTGGCAAAGTTGAATGAATGAAATAGTTTTTGGAAATGATTTTGATAATCGTATAACTGACTAATGTTATGCATGATAAGTGATATATTGATTATTTATTATGGATTTTGTATGCAAGCAAGTGTAGATGAAGTAGGAACAACTCAAGGGCTCTTGCATATGAAGTGTTTCTCTCAAAAAATGTGTCAATTTTATTAAGATTAGCTAATTGGCGTCGTATTTACACAAAAAGTTGTTGTGCTTGACCCGCCTTTCTTTGAAAATTGTGCACAAAGCCTCATGATTTATTGTCCCAATCATCCACAAGCTATTTATTTTCCCAAGGAGCTAGGAAGGTGCTATTTTGTTTCCCAAGATGGAAAGTTGTAACTAAAATTGGATAAAGATTATTGAATGATGTTCCAAAAATTTAGTGCCATTTTATATGTTCCAATGCCAAAGTTATCCAGAAGGTTTCCTATATTTGAAAAGTCAATAAAGGAGGTATTTTTTTTTTGGTAAAGGCAACTATAAAGACAAGGTTGTAACTTAATTTAGATGGAGATGGATGATGAATACTAAATGTTGTTCCAACTATTAAATGATTATGTAATCACAACCCTTGGTGATGGATGATTCCTAGCCATTTATTACATACTAAGTTTCCTTGCCTCCCCTATAAAAGACATTCATTTTTCCTTGTACAATGGAGTGCTTAGAAAATTAGAGTTAGTGTTTAGACAATTTAGAGTGTTCTAGTGTAAGAGAGATCATGAATTTTTGTATTCAAAACTATTTGAAATCATACAAGAAGAAGCATTTTTTTGGGTGTTTTGTGGATTATTTCAATAGTTTCTGATGGTTCCTTTTTAAAATTTAAATAAAACTTTTAATTGCATTGATGATGAAGTGTTTGTATATGTGATAGATCTCTGATTCATAACATTTGTGGCTTGATGAATGCAAATTACTTTGCATGGTTATTTTGAGTTTGTTTTGAATTCAATTCAATTGTGAAGATTTGCTTAACTTACACTAGATTTGGTACTTGAATGAAAGTTTACAATTTGAAAATCTCTTGTTTCTATTGAATATTGCACTATTTTTGTAGCATTATGAGTATATCTTTGATTAAGCATAAATTGGTTTGTTGGAGGGATTTGTTTATTTGCAACATTGAATCATTACTATAGTTTCCCATAGGAATTTCTATCCTTTTTCTTTCTCACCCTTATATTTAAAAAATTATTTGAAACTAGAAAGTTAGTTAGGATTAGCATCAAGTTTATTGACAAAATTGATGATCATAATCATTTTAAGATTCCAGAACTAAAGATATATTTAGGGTTTTCATATTTCATTCAAATATATCTAAAACCCTTAATAGCTTTCCAGAAAGTAAACATTAGGCACCCTAGTGAAAACAACAAATAAATTATATTAATGAGTTTTGCAAGTTAAGACCTAACAATCAAAGCCTTGGAGTAGTCATTTTATGAGTTACTGGGTTTTGATTTCTTTTCAAGAGAGATGGGATACTTAGTATTCTATCTTAGTTGTACGTGCAAAAACACTCATCAACAAGTATCCTCTATGGGAAAAGTTCTTACCATCAATAATTTATGGACGATACTATGCTCCTTCTTGCCACTTCTATTAAGAAATGTATAGTTATCAAGGATCTCATTGGGGATTATAAATAGGGTCAAGGATAGAAAGTAAATAGAGAAAAATATAATGTTTTCCTCAAATATTAAAATTTGAGAGCGGAATTTCTTTTGTAGATGTCTTTCCTTTAGAAAATTTTGTTTTCCAAACTCTTATTTGGACTTTCCTCTTTTCATTGCAAGGAACAAAAATCATCTTCGGGTCTTTATTTGGAAAGGTTTAGTAATATCCTAAAGGGTTGGAATGGTAGTAGCTTTCTACTACCAATCATCTAGTCCTTTTGAATGTGACCTTTCAATTTATTCCTATCTATAGGTTGTCTTTGATGATTTGTCCAATGAGAATCAAATCCAAAATCACTCTTCCATGAAAAAATTGTGGTGTAGAAGAAAATAAAACTTTGAGTATCCTCTCATTTTGTGGGATTATTTGTGCTAATATTAGTATTATAGGTCTTGGTCTCAAAAATACTATGCTCTTCAACCAAGCCTTGATGGCCAAGGTTGTTTGGGGATTTATAACCAGTAAATTGGCATCTTGGGCTAATAATCTTAAAGATAAGTATCTTCTTGGGGAAAAACCACTATGTATAATTTCACATGAAGATATCTTAAAGGGATAGATTATTTTGAAGGAATGGATGAGGTTAAACATTTTGAAGTTCTATGTGGCTTCTAGAATATCTAGAATGGTCATACATCTTTGAGGATAACTATTGGATGAGTCATAAAAAATTTAAAGAAGATGAAAGGCTCAATAGGATTGTAACCCATCTCAAGAATAGTTGGGTTGTAAAGGTTAAATATTGTTTGAATCATTAAAATGTCACTTAAAGGGGACCTAAATCTAGGACACATAATTTCCAAGGTGTTTTAATTAATGTTGGAAATTGTTTAATATAGGTTTCCCATTTAGAAAACGGGAATAATAAGGCATTGGAATGCATAATTTGGTCAATTAGAAGCTTAATTAAGTCCAATTAAGGGAACCCAAACATAGTGTGAATTTGTAAAGGTATACAATTTTCTACACTACAAGATTAATGGGATTAATGTGGGTTCTTTGACCTTGAATTGGTTATGAACAAGGTTGATCATGTATTGATGTAGGTGCATTTCCCTTAAGCTTGATGTCCCCTTGATCAATTAGCTCTTGGATGTAGTTCCTCAATGTTATGCATTGATAGGTGGGGTCTTTTGATTTTAGGAGGCTTATCAATCTTGGATTTTATGGAGCTTTTGGATTGCATGAAAGGGGTGGATTACCTTTACTTAGCTTCTTGCACCAATTAGTTTGTGGGAATGGTGATGCTAGGGTATTTTGGATAACCTTGATATGCTTGTGCTTGCTAGGGGTATCATAAAAATCCTAAAATTTATATTTTTTTTTATTGTGATTCCTTACTAGTTTCCATTAGCCAACATCCTTCATATCTAGGTTGGGTTGATTGGGTTGGTTGGATCGACTATATTAATTGGATTGATTATATTTTTTCTTAGGATTTGAAGGTTTGTTTGATGGAAGAATTATGCAAGGGGATAAGGTTTCCAATTACCTTTTTGAGGCATGGAGTTGGTCAAGACATCTTGGTTTTTGTATGGAGGAATTTCTTGTGGTATGATGGTTTATTCTTAGTGAGGTTTAACACATGGGTTATTTGGGTTAGGAGCTCCATTGGCTGATGAGTTAGGGCCTATGGAGGTTGATGGATTAAGACTACAATTATTATGGGTAGATGGAGGGTCTAATGGATGATTGATTACAGGGATTGATGGATGGTTGGAGGAACTAATATTAAATGGGAGCACATATGTTTTTTTGATTAGAATTTAAAGAAATAGACAAATTAATATAAATATGGTTGGATAATGGCTTATGGTTTTGGGGATTAATGGATGGTTGTATTGATAATGAATTAACAGGGTTGAGGGATTATGATTAACATGTATGGGTGGAGGATTTGATGGCTTATGATTATCCATGCATGGATTTTGATTTGAAAGGTCTCTCAAATGTAAGTGTTCAATGTTATAATTTGGGGGAAGCTTGGCTCTTATTCTTGTAAGGTATCTAACCATGACATCTTTGTCTTGTAGTATTATATGATTTAATGGGGTGTTTCCCTTTCCATAGATAACCAATAGATATTTTATTTGGGCTTGATGGATAGCTAGTGCTAGGATGTTCTTAGTCTAATTTTTTTTATTGTTCATGATTGGGCGATTATGGCTTATGGAAAAATTTCTCAAGATAATTTCATCCAAGGTTTCATTAGTACATATGTATCTTTATCCACAAGACTATAATCTTCATTATCAAAGGGATTTGTGGGTCAAATAAGGGGATCATTACTTTTTTCTTTGATTGGGTTAGACTTTGTAAAGGTTTGAATTAAGCCTTTGCATGGATTGTTTGGACGGGTTAGACTTTGTAAAGGTTAGCACAATCAAGAATACAATAAAGACACAAGTACACCCTAGCTATTCAAGTGGGATTGTTTAGATATGTAGGACCACAAATATATTTTAACCTAGTCATGAATAATATGGGTTATTAACCTCATGGTGGTGACTAGTTTTGATCCTTAAGATCACACTAAGGAGTGAGATGCAAGAATATGTGACATATTATTCTATTTTTGGAAGTATGGTGTGAGTAACTTCTGAGGGTTGTGTAAAGGATGGGATTCACTATCCTCAAGATAATGGGGTCCTAAGGAGAAAATAACCCTCAATTACCTCAAATATCATAGCTCAGGTGATGGGATAAATAGTAAAGAATTTTTTTACAATTTAATCGAATTAACACTAAGTTATGAATAATAAGAATATTGAAATCACTTGATTATAAGAGTAAATGAAATAATTAAATTCTATGGTATACAAAAATAGAAAGTATAGAAACCAAATATTGTACATTTAAGAGGACTAGCTCTTGGCCACAGACACCAACACACTGCAGGGACGTCTGTGTACCGCATTGTCATCTTTGATGAAATAGGTTGTAAAAACCCAAAATGTGAAATACCTAACTTGTTGAATCTTTTCATCTCGACACAAACAAAAAAAATGTTGGGGGTTGTTTAGTGGTTTGCCTCAGTCAAACCCCCATTTCGATGTTTCCACCTTCATGGATAACTAGATAGGATCAAGATAAATAAAGTGCATAAAGCAAAGACGTATGATAGAAATAAACCCCGCAAAGGAGGATAACCTCTATCACGAATGTAATAGACGTGTGATACAAAAATAGACCTCACAAGGAGGAGAACCTCTATCACGAATGCAAATAAATAAAGATGATATTGTGTAGACAAGATCATATGAAATAGAATTACTATAGAATGTTACCAACAACCTATGGCTCCCCTCTTGGATTGATAGACATAATAGACTTGTAAGCAAGATGATTCTTGACTGTTGCTTGAGAGAGTATTTCGATAGAGCTTCATTGTGAGAGCGAGAGAGCAAGAGAGACTTCGTTTCTTAGAGTCCTTCCTTCAAAATGAGGGTGAAAATAGAGTTTTTTTAAGCTCCATGGGTGGTAGGAGTCGTTACACATGCATATTTTCCACTACAATAGATGTCATGGGAAAAGAATGTGAAATATTAGCATTTGAATCTCAAAAAGTATGGGGATGCTAATGTATCATGAAGACATCTACACATTGCACTAGTGTATGACCAAAACTTTACAAGAATTAGATTTTCAAATTGGCTAGTGCTTCATTGTTGTCATCTATGAAGTCTGAATCATGAAATTCCAACTTATATGCTTTTGTCATAAATAAGGTGGGCCTAAATGTGCAAGTGTGAAATTGCCATAGGGTGTAATTTTACAACACTACAGGTTGATTGCTTATCAATGCACTATTAAGACTAAATAGCCAAAGGGTTTGTACAAGACTTGCTAGTGGGAGTCCTCGATATATCTAAAGGTACATGAGGCCCAAATCAATGAAATTGATATGTATGTATTGTTAAGTAGGAAAATAGATCCGAGATCTAACTAGTAAATTAGCTCAAATCAAACTTTTCTTTTCTTAATATGGAACACAAACCAACTAGTGTTTTATGACTGGATAACTACCTCAAAGGAGAGCCAATCTACTTGGGTTTTGTTCCTTTGTTGCCTAGAGGGAAAATTTGATGAGTGTGATGCAATTAACCTAATTAATAGAAGCCCTAATCTAAAAACATGAATGA
This sequence comes from Sequoia sempervirens, assembly GCA_007258455.2. Taxonomy (NCBI): domain Eukaryota; kingdom Viridiplantae; phylum Streptophyta; class Pinopsida; order Cupressales; family Cupressaceae; genus Sequoia; species Sequoia sempervirens. Next base: position 23,041 of record VDFB02322192.1, read on the forward strand.
TCACATAGACGGAAATAAAAAATCATAGAAACAACTACAAATTTAAGATGTGTAGACAGAGGGGTGCCTATCATATAAATCATAGTCTAAATTGGAGGGACAAGGGTGCGAGTCACCCTAGTCCTAGGGTTTTGGGATGTTTTGAAGTTGGGTCACTCAGTTACAGTCTATTATGTCCAACATTGGAGTTTGCAACTTTTTAAAAGCTAATTCCCATGACTAGGGTGCCCAACACCCCTGTCCGAGTCTTTTTCACTCCAAAAACTCAAGATGTGAAGGAATTAAATGTATTTTCCCAATATGGCATCAAAATGAACAAATTATGAATATAATTAATTATACATACAAAATAGGGTGTGAAACCTAGTGTGAAATTATTAGGGGTGACAATTTATGACACTACATGTATAATGGCCTAGTGTTAGAGGGTAACCCATTCTCTACCTTCATTTTGTAATTTATAATGTTTCTTTCAAGCTTAGCCCAAATGACAAATGTACCTCAAAGGGACGATTATTTTAATTCTCCTCCCAATTTATATAGCCCACTAGAACAAGTTTGTTCAAGTTGCCACTTGGTGATGAAATCCAAGCTAGGTTCACTAAAAGGAAATAAATAAAATACTAGTCGCTTTTAATTTCCAAGATCACATTGTGATGCAAATTGCAAAGGAAGAGCATAGGAAACCTTGTATCACACAAACATGACAAAATAAGGAAGAAAGATTTATTTTACTTTTAAAATTTAAAATGAAGCTTCTTGAAAATCAATCTTTAACCTACAAAACCTACATGCAAAAGGATTAGTAGTTTGAAGATTTTGGTCTTCATAGCACAAAAAATGTTACATCCACAAGTATTAGTGATAAGAAACAATCCTTGCAAGGTTAGACATATTGATCTTATTGATCATAAAATATGCATAAATGAGAATAGGTTAAAATAGACAAGCAAAGCTCTAATTCAATTTGTTTCGTGTCATCATGCAAAAATAACTACCACCATCCCTTGTAATGTAAGATCCATAAAATAACTCAATTAAATCCACATGGTTACCATTATATAAGATATGACAATACCTTAGCCTAATAAGTAATGTTTAATATCTCCTCATAATGATAACTACTAAATTTTCTTATACATTTACTAACATTTGTGCAATTTGATTAGCTTTGTGATTATGTACCTGTCAAATTTGAATATATGTATTTCTTCATTAATAAGCAACATATAGCACATCATAATATTTGTTGGTGATATCATTTTAAATAGAAAATGAAAGTTGTATTCTCAAAATTAACAATAAAATATATAAAAGTGCATCAATAATAAATGATTTAGATGACACATCTACAGTTTTTTTGTTACCCAAACATTAAAAGCTTGGCCTATGATGGACATACTATACTAGCTTTTGTACATCAACCTTGCAATAGGATGTTTAAACTCTTCTACAATCTCTATTTTCTCTCTAGAAGAAATATTATGTACTTTGAAAAGGCATCCCACTATTTATTTTTTAAAAAGTGAGCTTCACTTGTTCACCTTTCTAGAATCCATTCAATCACTATATGAGATGTATAAACTTGGATTTTGACAAAGATGTATATAAAATCAAATTTTGACAAAGTAAAAACTACATTTAAAATATAGATTGAGAGGTTAGATGAACATATAGACAAAACTACTACAAGTCAAGCTACTCAAACTCTCATGAGCAAATCATTACAAGCCAAGCTATTCAAAATCTCATGAAAAAATACCAATTCTTTGGGTATCATCGGACAACAGAGGCTATAGTACATGAAATATCACAAATTAGAGGTCATAAGCATAAGGGGTACTTCAAATAGAATGGCTCAAATGCATATAATAAAGGCCATATATTTCTTTGCAATTCCTTTTCAATTCAAAAGTAGCTTGCACATTTTCTCATGACAGGGCAAAGAGGCCGATAATGGCAGTTAATGTTGTTGAAAACTCAAGATCGATTTAATGCACAGAGAATTAATTTAAATCAGACAATAACACAGTAGATACCCTGGGAAAACCCTCCACTTGAGGGAGAAAAACCCAGCAACAAAGATCCTCTTGTATATATGATAATGGCAACAATTTTCTTTACAATGAGGCCAATCACAAGGCCAATATCCAGCATCAACTCTAGATGCAATAACAGATGATAATCTGCTCTTTCTTGTAATCTAATTCTGCACTTAGAGAGATTCGCAATCTGCTCTTGAAGGAATTCGCCCTTGAATGAAGGAATAAGTCAAGCTTTCTTCATGATTGTTATCAAGGAGAGAAGTAGTTTCTTATAAATACATGGCCATAATAGACCTCACAAGGTCGGCCTCAAACATAAGTTACAATTTGAATAAGTCGGCCAAGATAAAACAGTTACAACTCATAAATGATGTCGGCCCCAAGAAGTTAAGTAACCTTTACATGTCGGCCAAATCATAACACACAAAATAATTATACATGTCGGCCAAATCATGAGACACAAATAATAAGAGGTAAATTGAATAGCCGATGGCTACATTCAATTTAAGACTTTCTCAAGGAATGTGAGCTGGAAGAATCAACCGACGCTGTTATAACATTAACACTCCCTCTCAGCTAGGGAGAGATCTTCCAGCTGAAAATTATCTCCACATGAAGTTCATCTGCTACTGTTGCCTGCAATCAGATATAAAGAGAAATATATCACCTCAATGTGATATCAACCATCACATGGTTAAGTACTAGTGTTCATCACTTGCGTGATGGTGTCACCTCAACGTGACTTTCACCATGGCTCTCCCTGAGGGTGAAACACAAGTACAGAAGGATCATCACGGATTCTCTCACGTGATGTTGTCATGGAGTCACACACATGACATCCACCATGACTCAGCTCAGAGGGTGGAAACGAGGGCTTTCACCTCAAATTCTTCCGTCACAGAAGAAGATGCAATAGTAAGTACAAGTGTTCATCACTTGCGTGATGTTGTCACCTCAAGTGACTTTCACCATGACTCTCTCAGAGGGTGAAACACAAGTACAAGATATGTCATGGAGTCGCACACATGACATCCACCATGACTCTCTCAGAGGGTGGAAACGAGGGCTTTCACCTCAAATTCTTCCGTCACAGAAGAAAGTGCATTAACAAGGGATTTCACCTCGAACTTCTCTCACAGAGAAGAACTCATTAAGCAAGGCTCACTGTACTGAGACTCATACTCGTCAAGGCTGGATTCTCCACCATACCAAGCTTGTCTCGAAAGTTCACGAACTTTACCCCGGGCGAGAGGCTTGGTGAGAATATCCGCCTACTCATCGCTAATGTACCTCAACTGTACAGCCTTTCGCAGTACCATATCTCTGATATAGTGGTACTTGATCTCAACATGCTTGGTTCTGTCATGAAACATAGGATTGACAGAAGGCTTTACACAACTCTGATTATCACAATGAATAATGGTGGGCTCCATTGATTGCCCAAACAATCCTGCAAGGAGCTTACGAAGCCACACTGCTTCTCGAGTTGCCATGCAAGCTGCAATATACTCAGCCTCTGCTGTACTCAATGCTACAGAAGACTATTTCCTGCTGCACCAGGAAATCATAGCAGAACCCAAGCTGAAGCAACAGCCAGAGGTGCTCTTCCGATCTGTGACACAACCTGCCCAATTAGAATCGGTGAAACCAAGTAACTCCAAGTCTGCATCTGAAGTATACTTCAACCCATATCCAACTGTGTCACACAAGTATCTCAGGATATGTTTAGCTGCATCTTCTTCAGGTTCAGCAGACTCCCTCTGAATCTTTAAGCACATGCTTCAATCTTTCGACCTCTTCATCCAAGATTGCTTGCAACACTTCAATGCACACCTCTTGGTATTGTAGAGAGTTCAGGATAGAGCTCCTCGACTTCTTCCTAGATTACTTTATTCTGAATAGGTTTGCGGAGCTACCAATGACAAATCCAGAAGACAATCTTGAGCAATTATGATCTCAGCAACTGAAAGGATCCTCTAAGGGTTTAGCACCTAGCCTTTCAATACACCAATCTTCACTTCTTCTCAAGACTCCCTCTTGATCCTTGCTTCAGAGATTGCAAAGAAGACTTTTGGAAGTGAACTCCCTCTGGTCACCAGCTAGTCTCATGGCTGCTTGATCATTCCTTTGGTTGGCATGACTTTCTCACAAGATGCCTCAAGCTTTTCATCACTATGCAATCTCTCATCACCTTCTTGCTCTTAGAACATAGAACTGCAAGCATTTTAGAGAGAGATTACTAACAGTTTACCCAAAGGAATAACAAGGCCTTTTACTATCTCAGGTTATAGTATGAACACATATGAATAAAACATGGATTAATCAACCTATAAGAGAAATACATCAAGGAATCAGAATGAAGGGATGAGGAAACTTATCTTTATTGAATTCTGATATATCCTGCTTCCATCTTTTGTTCCTCTTGAGAGTGTTAAACTCAGCATCAACAAAATACAGTCTGCACAACTATAGATTTCTTACATGCAGCCAGCATGTTCCATATAGGACTAGCCTTCTCAAGGCACCATCGCAGTCCATGAACATGGAGAAAGATATAGATGTGATCATCACAATGAAATTGCATTTCACTTTTCATCTCAGAGTCACACTCAGAGATCTGTACTACGAAATGCAATGAGTGATGACATCTGCCAAAGATCTCATGCCAGTGATTACTATCACGAACTTTACCAAACATTCATGATTCAAGTAAACAATGTCAGACCTATTCAACTTAGCAGACTGAAAACATAAATAAAAGAATACTTATCTCTTTAAATGTTCTGATGGATGCAAGTACTTGACATAGTATGAAACACTGCTCTTGCGCTCAGATCAGTCCACCATCTTCACGACTTGAACACAGGCCCTTTGCAAGGTTAAATTTGAACATGGTCTCTGACCATTCAAATTTACGATGCACTTCGCTACAATTCAACAGATTATGAACTGGGTGCAACATGCTTACTAGCAACACTTCAAAGAGTTAGAGATGGATAATATCATCACTTGTAAGCTTTATTAGATCTGCACAACTCAGCAGACTGAGTTTCACAAAATGTATAAACAATAAAAGAACAAATACTTATCTCTATTTAGTTTCAGTCATTTTACTCAATCCGACAACCATCATCTTTACTCGATGATGTACCACAGCAGGAACATGAAAGCAAAGAGACTGATCTTGCTATGGCTCGGGCGATATCATCTGGATTGATCTTGCATGAGGCTCACTGGTCTAGCCCCTGCGCCTGGTATAGAGAGACTGGTTGCGACTGTGGGAGAGGTATTGTGTAGGAATGAAGACCTTCGGTCATGCCAATGAGAACTTGGATCCCAATACACATTGCAATGTGTCTAACTCAGAAACATAACACACAGTCAATTATTTGAGATGAGTAATATCAAAAATGCAATCAAGTAAACACAACATCGAACAAACACCATAAGTGGCACAACTGATTATTGATGATCCACTTAATAAAATGAAGAGTTTAGTTCAACACTTGGCCCAACAAATAATGATTACTCTAGATGCTACAGCCACAGGGATGCACCAAGTCGGATCTCTAAAGGAAACTCGAACAGAAGTGAAGACCTGAAACAAGGCGCATACAAGAATCAGTGACTTAGATGAGAATCACTGCTCAACTGTTTGTACCTGAATCTCAAGACTTATATGCTCAGCTTGTCCAGATGATGTTGATTCCACATTGTTCGAATGGCATCTGAAAATGGTTGAGGCGCCTGTTATATATGACGACTTCTCTCTCCCCGTGAGAGGAAGGCTTTGGGTCTTCTGGTGGCATTGCTACGAGTTGAACAATTCCCTCTCTGAGACTGTGTATTCCCGTGGGTGACCAGAGTTCGAGCGATGATGGATCTATTCAAGCACGAGCACACGGGAGATACATTGGAGGGAGGTCGAGATATACGTGAGAAGTCACAGACACATACCGTGCCCATACTGAGTCACACGATCTGACATCAAAGCCGCATTACATCCCACGAGCTATCGGACACCATTAGATATTGTATTCGTGATGATCCCACAGGTCCGTGAAGTGTCACAGCTACCTCCAGATGATGTTGAGTACCCCAATCGCCTTTAGCTTACATCACTTGGTTTTCCTTCAAACACAACTACTGATGGAGATCCCCATTCGTTGGTGAAAATGCCAATCCATGCACAGGCCCTTCATGACCACTCATTACATCCAATAGTCGCCCCGACTTCATTGACCAAACAAAAAAAAACTCATAAGAGTCCAGCGTACCAGCACATATCACTTCACCACTTGGGTCCGCTGCTAAGGAAACGAACTGTTTGGGAGTGGGAGTTGTAAAAATCCGAAAATTTCTGTAGCGAAACAAGTCCCAAGCACGCACTGTCCCATCAATTGATGCACTAAGGAGTGCATGATTGCCTGGCAAAAAATGAACAGCAGTAACTGCATTTGTATGCTCATGACTTTGAGGCTCAGAATCATTCGAAATTCATCTGAATTGCACAGACAAATCTGATCAGATATTCCGCCTAACCTGCTCTGATACCATGTTGAAAACTGAAGATCAGATTTAATGCACAGAGAATTAATTTAAATCAGACAATAACACAGTAGATACCCTGGGAAAACCCTCCACTTGAGGGAGAAAAACCCAGCAACAAAGATCCTCTTGTATATATGATAATGGCAACAATTTTCTTTACAATGAGGCCAATCACAAGGCCAATATCCAGCATCAACTCTAGATGCAATAACATATGATAATCTGCTCTTTCTTGTAATCTAATTCTGCACTTAGAGAGATTCGCAATCTGCTCTTGAAGGAATTCGGCCTTGAATGAAGGAATAAGTCAAGCTTTCTTCATGATTGTTATCAAGGAGAGAAGTAGTTTCTTATAAATACATGGCCATAATAGACCTCACAAGGTCGGCCTCAAACATAAGTTACAATTTGAATAAGTCGGCCAAGATAAAACAGTTACAACTCATAAATGATGTCGGCCCCAAGAAGTTAAGTAACCTTTACATGTCGGCCAAATCATAACACACAAAATAATTATACATGTCGGCCAAATCATGAGACACAAATAATAAGAGGTAAATTGAATAGCCGATGGCTACATTCAATTTAAGACTTTCTCAAGGAATGTGAGCTGGAAGGATCAACCGACGCTGTTATAACATTAACAAATGTATGTCAGGTTTTTGTTATTTTGGTGGTGGCAAACAACGTTTACATGCAACACAAACTGTACTACAAACATGATATTAACAACCACTTGGACATAACACTCAACAACCAAGTCAATTAAAAAGTATATTAAAAAATGATCAACATGAGATTACTCTACAAATCCTTGAGCTATGTAATATGTTAATCCAAACGTGCGTAGGAGAAATCAATTGGTAAATTCAAACGAACACATTGGAAGCTACAAAAAAAATCATTGCCCTTAAAGCTTATATCACACATTTTGAAGAGATTGGCTTTGCTTGGTTTACTGTGAGCATGTTACAACTCAAAGAAACATTCAAGAATAGTGGACAAAGTATAATGAATGCCATTTATATACTGCCAGATTTTTTAATCCTGAATTTGGTACTGCTATCAAGTGTAAATCTGCATGCAGGTTTAATCATTTTTATTAAAAGATTTTAATTTTTTTTTGCATGTAGGTTCTTGATGAAAGAAAATAAAGCAAAATAACAGCATTCTTTTTGTTATATACTAAAGTTTATCAAATATTGTCGAAGTATACGAAACAAGGTAAATGAACAAATCAAAATTGGACATGTCAAAATGTGCTCATCAAATATAGAATAAATGGATAGAACTATGTTTATGCTCTTATTCTACATCAAATTACAGTTCAGAGCAAAAAGGAAAGTAAACTAAACAATACAAGAATTATGAAACTCTCTTACCAACATCCTCTTGATGTCATAGATGTGCTTGAGATTAGTGAATGGAGAGGATGAACGTAGTTGCTCAAGAATTTCAGCAGCATAGCATTGCTTAGCATCCAATTTTTACCCTTGGAAATAGCTTGAGGAATGAGATATTTGTAGATTTGATGAGGATAAATGGAAGTTCAAGATTGATTTATAGTGGATGGATAGGATTGAATGAGAGGAAGTTTGAATTTGAATTTGAAAGGGAGGAGAAATTACATGTGGATAGTTGGTGTATGGAGGGTTGGGATTAAAAGATAGTTTGGATTTAGATAGAAAGTAGTTGGAAATGAATGGCTAAATTTTAAGATTGACTCTATTTTGGATTGATAACTTGTATTTATTCTAATTTGTTAATTATGGATGAGATATGATTGTCCATTTTGTGGGGGTTAAATTAAGATTTGGGGCTCAAGACTATTTAATCAAATAATTATATTATTTAATTAATTAGTGGAGAGGGATGTAGGAAGTTAGTTTAATTAATTAAATATAATTTATTTAATTAATTTGATTATGGAGGGAATATTAGTAGGTAAGTTTGTCTTAATAAAATAAATATAACTTATCTAATTAATTAGTGTTGAGATGATGTGGATGAGCTTGGGATGGTGTTAAAAGTGGTGAAAGTAATGATATTAGATGTGTCATTAAGATGTAAATTTTAGGTGTCTACACTTTGTATACTTAATTATATGATGTTTTATTGGATTCAACTTCATAGTTTTTGAGCCGATCTTTATAAATCCATATTTCATGAGTAGAGGTTCATAATTACCCATCCTTCATGAGCATGAATAGTCAACTTGACACATTACATCTAGGTGATGCTTAAAGGGATGAAACATCAAGACTTCTTAGAGGTCACCTATTTGTGAAGTTAAAGACATAAATACATTATATAGTTGATCCATACATTTCAAAGATTGTACAAAATGCTTTTGTTTAGAAAACATTAAAATTGATCATCATCATCATCATCATCATCATCATTACATCGACAACATTATTTCCATCATCATCATCACCATTAATAAATTCATTGCCATTTTCATTACTACCATTCTCATTGTTAATATTGAAAGGAAATGACGAACTAAAAAATCCTTCTGAGAACCAATAAGCAACTTCAGTATCTTATGTTTCTTTAAACAAATTAGATTTTAACAACCTAATACAAGCACACACTACTATGCCTTAAAGCGGAAACATCCATAGTTTAATTCCATCACATTAACCCTTAGAGGAAAGATAATGTAGTTTGCAAATCTAGGAAAATTTTGGCAACATAATGGCACGTAAATTAACATTTCAAGAATGAAAAAAAAAAGAATAGAAGAAAGATAGACAAAAGAGAAAGAACAACGATATACATGGGGAAAACCCTTTTGGGTAAAAAATCCCACACTCCAAAGCATCAAACCAATGTATTAATCTGCAACAAAATGGTTACAATACACTTGCAAGCTCATATCCCTAACATGGAGATTACATCTTGCTCTTTTAGAGAAAATCCAACAACATAACCCTCCAATGAAAAATTGTTCTCATCACACAACTCCTCAAGCAAGCTCATATTTATAAAGCACAAAGATGGACGCCTGAAACTGCCATGTGTCAACATCATCTTCACTGCATGCATGCAAACATAAATGATAACATGCAAGGCACCTGTCTTCACCTGCCTATGCAAACTACAACCAATATCAGTTCATGCAAGGCATATGTCATAAATTTCTATATCAAATTTCAATCCTCTCAACATACATAGTGCCTACCACATGCAAGACTAACACCTGCCATAATTTCACTCTTTATGACTCTTACACTATCATAGTTCTATCATAATCCATCATAGCAATTGTCATAGTTCAACTCTTACAACTTATGACAATTCCACTAAAATAGGCTACAGTGGGGTCCACAAAGTGGGACGCCTATTTCCACCAAATTAGGATGCATGTCATCCTAGTCACTTGCCATGTAAGTTGCCACCTCACCTAAGTAGGTCCCACAAAGTGACATCACAAGAATGACATAAAATAAATACATAGGCTAACATAAATAATTAATTAACAACACTAATGCGAGGACTTGCAAAGGTTGAGACACCTTAATCCCAACAATTATTTTCACTATCTTACAGTTGTTGGAAATAGGATGCCATTTAATTACAAATGTCAATAATCATGATTATTTCATCAAATATTAATCTCATCCTAATCTTAGTGTTGTTGAACACATTCCAAGAATCTAGGAGATACATGAAATAATTAATGTTTAGGATTTGCAATTAAATGGCATCCTATTTCCAACATTCTCCTTGCAATTATTCTAAACAAGGCATAATAAATTTAAATCAAGTACAGGACTCAAGGCCATTTGGCCTTGAGTCCTGTACTTGATTTAAAGGCTTTGAGTCCTATACTTGATTTAAATTTATTATTCCTTGTTTAGAATAATTGCAAGGAGAATGTTGGAAATAGGATGCCATTTAATTGCAAATCCTAAACATTAATTATTTCATGTATCTCCTAGATTCTTGGAATGTGTTCAACAACACTAAGATTAGGATGAGATTAATATTTGATGAAATAATCATGATTATTGGCATTTGTAATTAATTCTAAATGTAGGGAGCATGTGAGGGCCAGGGCTTAAATTTGATGGTTGACCCTACCTGTCAAGCAATTTTTTTGTGATGGTCATTTATTTGAAGTTGCCTTTCAAATATTAAAGGTTATCTATTTTAAGAAAAATATATGTAGATTGAAAAAACATATATAGGAATAATTACATAGAAATTTTGACAGTTTAACTAAATTTTTTCCTTTCAATTGCTACGGTCTTCCTAAAATTTTAATTGTATTTTATAGCTAAAATGACTAAATACGGCCACACGACCATCAAATTTAAGCCCTGGTGAGGGCGTCCATAGTGAGTTCCTAAATGTAACGCTCGAAAATTGATGTTTACTTAGCCACAATAATTTACCAAACTTAATACATTCCAAGGATAATAAAGTAAAAGATACACTTTCCATAATTGCTCAAAAGGAAAATTATGAATACATTTCCATTCATGTATGCAAGTTAAATACATTTATATAACATTAAGGATCATTGCAATGATACATATATGATTGACATTCACATATCAATGAGATTCCATAGATTTGCTCAAGTTTTCAATTACATCACTAACTTTCAATTAGTGCATCTATTTCAATGTTACATCAATTCTTTCTTTTCAATACATCTTTTTCAATGTTCAATACTGAATTACAATAAAATTACATTTGCAAGTGGGCTTTTCAAGCCATTCCAAAGAATACATGAATACATCTATAACAAATAAATCTCTGAACCTCAACCGCCGTGACACCATTGGTCTTCTTGCAAGTTGGGCCAAGAGTGTGATTAAGGCGCCTTTTCCGCCCAACCACGAAGTACAATACTTCCCTGGGTTTCTTCCTATCTCGAAGAAATCCCCGACCCTGCATGAGGAGCCTAGCAACTTGAAATAACAATGCAGGAGGGAACTCTCGATGCAAGCCTAATGCCTATATGCATTCCTAACATGAGAATCACATATTTCTTGCAAAAGGAGGTGGCAGAGACCTATATTCATTTAGTTCTAGGCATTTAGTTCCATCTATTTCAATGGTGCAAGTGCTTGGCCAAGCATAAATAAAATAAAAGATAGTTTTAGAAAAGGTTAAACTATCGTCTCTATGGGTCCACCTTCGACATCCTGTCTTGAAAGTTTCTCAAAATACAGTAAATAATGCATGTTTCCATCTAGTTTCACATTCGATTTTACACATTTCAAATTTCAACGAAGTTTCACCATTTTCCAATGTTTCCACAAAGAATTGCCAAAATAGCTATATGCATGCAATCAATAGATGGGGTTTTTTTGTACAATTTCAAGTGGTTTCAATGCAAAATGAAATCAGCCCAATTCTATTTCTAATTTTAATTTTGATCACAACAAATAATTATGCTAGTTTTCAGTCAAAAGAAAATTACTCTTTTCATAAAGCTCACTAATTTTGATTGTGTTATAAATATCCTACATTTGCTAAAAAGTTTTCAAATTTCAGTTGTAACCATAGTCTTATGTAAGTTCAAATATGATGTATGAAGTTTCTCACAAAGCACCGATAATCAGAAAAGAATAGACAGTTTGAGAAAAAGATTAACAATACATCTGCTGTGTTTGTATGTATATATATGTGAATATATTATTTACATTTACATAATCAGACATAAAAATATTATAATGGATGACTCAGAAAATAATTTGGACACAATGCTATGTTTCCTGTGTATTACAAATGCCAAAAGATATAGTTTTCTGTAGGTATACAATGATTTCTATACTAAGTATATGTATTCATATCTATATATATATATGTAAATTTACTTTTATTCATCTAAATTTCTGTGTATTTTTCACTGGCAGAGAGATGCATTTTCTGTGGAAAAATTAACAGAGTTTACAAATGCCCAAATTTATTTGTAAGTTTGAATATTTATATGTATTTGTAAAAAGAAAAAAAATAATATATATATATATATATATATTTTGAAATATTTTTTTAAAAAATCATTGTCACCATGCCGCGCATAGGAAGAACAAAATTTATGTTCGCAGTTTTAACAAAGTCCAAAGAATTTTTGGAATTTTTGTAGTGTGACGAGGTTGAGGCCAACGCCTCCCCCATAGGGAAGGCCGACGCCTCCCCCATAGGGGAAGGCGCTAGTTGTGAGGAGGGCCTGTGGAGGAGGCATTGCCCTCTCACAGCGCCGCCCTTCCTCCATGGGCAGGGCTAGGGTATAATCCCCAAACAAACAAAAATCCAATTCTAAATAAAAAAACGATGCCTGGTTTCAATTGATACATTCTCTGCGAATTTCGAAATTGATACCAGGTTTGGGGTAGTATAAATATATAAACTGATACAAAGTATTGCCAGTATATATATATATATACACACATTTATTTATTTACAGAATTATAGTTCCAAATTGAAAAACAAACTCAAGAACCCCAGTAAAATAAATAATAAAAAGATAAACCCCCAATTCTGAAAGAGGTAAAATTGTGCAAACACTTTCAATGCACTCACAGGAAAGAGATATTTTTTCATATTTTCACAGCTTTTTCAAACAATTCAAACAATTTGCATTCAAATTATTCAGGAGTACTTGCATTTTTCAACAAGAGATGTGGATAAAAAGTAGAGAACCTGTAAAATTACGCTTCCAGTTGGGATTGGAGATGCTCTTCAACCAGCTTCTTCTTTTGCCTCTTTTCAATCTGGTTTCGCAGAGAAATCCTCTTCTTCTTCCTTCCCTCCAATTTTTTTTCCAGCTCTCTATCTTTCCACTTTTACCCGAGTTTAATTCTCAACATACTATTCTAAAAGGTTCAACATTTACTTGGCAGCCATTAGAGCAAAGTTGCAGAGCTTGTACCTTCTCGGGAACTCACTTCCCTATTTAAAATTGCATTTCCATTCACAATTTCCTAACCTAATCTTGAAATCTATTTTAAAATTAATAATAATTTTCAATTCATTTGCATGCAAATCCCATTTCGAGAATGTTTACTCAACAATAAAAATTTCTTATAACTTAATGTTTTACTGATTAACTCAAAGTTTAACACAAAATGAAAGAAAAGTAGCATGCATAAGCATTTAAATCCAAAATTCATAATTAACTATAATTAAAACTTAATCCTTTATTTAACCATGCTTTATTCTTTTAATTTACTATTTATTATTTAATTTGCAAATAATTTAAAACAAACACACATAAATTAGACATTCCTAAATGCAGTCTATATGAAACTAAGTGTGTGTGTGTAATCGAGAGGTCTTCCTGCTTTGTCCTATCAAGAAGCTAATCACCTCTCCTTAATCACACCCTTGGTCTTCGACTTTCTGCAACTCAAGTGCACTCAGGCACACAACAATAATTGAATTAGTATCATATTAAAATATAAATAAAACCTTTCATTACATTAATTAAAATGCTTCTACTCTATTTTGCTTCATTTTCAAAATAAAACACATTCAATACTTTTCAACTTTTCATAATTTGAATAAACACTTTCATTTAATTCCACGCCAAAACATCATCATATTAATTATTATTCTACCAGGCACAATAAAGCATGTAATAAATCCACACAAAACCAAAAGTAATCTGCATCAGGATTGAGACGTGACACTAAATAATAGGGGCACATGGGGCACCCACATGGTAAGGTGACACTCACCTTGCG